>WSYH01005164.1:0-37760 GCA_036426205.1 Ascaphus truei | reverse complement strand
TTGTCGACTCAGAGCATTGTGCCCCCAATAATCCTAGATTCTCTGGAAAGTTATTGTGATGGAATGTTGTCAAGAAATCAATCAACGGTCACATTCAGTCAACAATCAATTATTGCTCATATCTAACAAATAGTCAAGGAAAGATATATGTAAGATTTGTAAGAAATATTCATATGAGCAATTATATATAAAAAATATAAGTGAGGAGTAAGCAATTCCCAGGGTTAAACAATTGGATTCTATGTGTAATAACTATACTAATGAAATATATCCTCTGCTTCAAAGGAGGGTTGTTTATATTTGTTTTTAATATAGGTTTAGGGATATGTTTATATAGTTTAATTAAATGTTTATTGTGTTGTTTGTCAATATCTCATTGTATGACTATATGGGTTATTGTCTGCCTGACTTGGCTCCCCATTAGTCCCAATCCTTTCCCTCGTGCAAATACATGCTCTCATCACATTATGTTATCCCCTCCCCAGGTGGCGTTTCTCATAGGAGTGTTCTTGTCTGTGTTTTCACATGAGAAGAGCTCTTGTGTCACTTATCTGGGGCAGTTGGATACATATTTTAATAGTTGGATACATTTTTTATTATTGATCACTTTCTCACTTTGTCCCAATGCTGAGCAATGTTACAGCGCATACTGTGCAGTAAATATGGAGGTGGATAGGCTATTGACCTAATCTCGCGATATTGAGCATTCAATGAATATGCCTGACTGGTACAACGTCTGCGCATGCGCAGGCAGGTGAGACTAGCTTGAGCCGCATCTCGTGAGAGTTCGCCGCTCACTTCCCCTCTGGGTGCGTGTCATCCATCTGGGGCGTGTGCAGGCTTGCGTCTCACAGTGAGACTCAGCTGGGTGTTGGTCTGCATGGCGCGTGCGCAGCGTGTCCCGGTTGTGCATGGAGATTTAAAGTGATGTCACACGCTGATTTTTGGCGCCAAGGCGGCAGACGATCCCTATAAAAGGTACCTGATCTATGTTTTAGGCACTTCTTGATAAAGTGCATTGTTGTTGCACGAAACACGTCGAAGGTTCCACAACCCTCTGTTTTATGATCTCTTAATTTAATAAAAGATTTTTTGCCAGACCACTCTTGCCTCTCTGGCTGTGCGCTGCACGCTTCACTACTGTCAGTAGCTGCCTGCCTTAGAGCTGAGCTTGTGAGCTGTTAGCCAGAGGGATTTCACCAAAGTCACTACTTCAACCAAAGTAAGGATTGTTCTTTTGTTTTCCTGACTGCTTAAAGTACACTTATGGTTTGGTTATGGTCTAGCCAGCCAGCCTGCTAGATAGGCCTGGTGTGTTAGTCAGATCTCCCAATGTGGAGCAGGTTTTGTTTTGGTTTGAAGAGACAGTGTACCCACATGTTATGTTATGTTATGGAGAAATAAAGCCGCTGAACGTTTTCATTATCCTGAAACTACACGTGTGGACTGTACCCTGACCTCGGCTACAGACCGTCCTGCCACACATGACAAGTAATATTCTATTTTTCCTATATTACATTCAAGGAACAGATGTAAGAAATCTCTGAATAGTACTGATTGCTGAAAACACAAATAAGAATAAAAAACATATAAAGAGGTTAATGAATGTTGCAACATTAATGGGTCCCATGAAACAATAGTCTTGAATAATTGTACTCTAAAATGTATGGTACTCTTTTACAAAAGACTTCTAAGGATCACGAATCCTAGTGAAAGGAAAAAGGGGAAGGAGCGAAGTGGAAAAGGAGGAGGAAAGAGGGGGGAAGGGAAAGAAAGGGGAAGAATGGGGAGGGGGGGGAAGGGGAGGAAGAAGACAAAGAAGAAAAGGAGAGAAAGAGAAAAGGATGGAAGGGGACAAGGAGGGCAGAAGTATTCACAACATAACAAACAGTGTGATATTTATAAATATACAGTATATAAATGAACTTGGAAAAAATGCAATCATAAAAAACATCTTAGATCCCAATCTACATTCAGTCCATTGGGCTGCAACGTATTAAGAGTAAAGATCCTGTGTGCTTCTCTTTGGTGGAGGATTTTAATCCTATCTCCACCCCGTATGGGTAAAGCAATTTGTTCTATTGCCACACACTGGAATGACCCTGTACAGCCCAATGGACATGAATTGAGATGTCTGGACACAGGATGTAACATGTCGTGATTACGGATCAATCTAAGATGCTCTAAGATCCTAATCTTGAGCATACGACTTGTTAGGCCGACGTACTGTTTAGTACAGGGGTAGGGAACCTTTTTTCTGCCAAGGGCCATTTGGATATTTATAACATCGTTCGCAGGCCATACAGACACAGACAGGCACACAGGCAGACACACAGCAGGCATGCAGGCACACAGATCCCCACCCCCTACCTCTGGTAGTTGCTGCTGCTGGGGGGATCGTGTAGGGCGGCTGCTGGGGTAAGTGCGGGGGGAAGTACGGTGGCTTCTGGGGCTTGTACGGTGGCTGCTGGGGCTAGTACAGTGGCTGCTGGGGATCGTGTAGGGCTGCCGGCGCCTCACACCACCTCCTCCCAATCGGGCGCGTGGCGGCCATTTAAAAAAAAATTAGCGTGACCCCGGTTTTAGCAGTTGCCTTAGCAGGGCCAGACCAAATGATTTCGGGGCCTTATATGGCCCTCGGGCCTGACGTTCCCCTCCCCTGGTTTAGTACAATGGCAAGTCAATATATAGATCACATAATCAGATCGACATGAGATAAAAGATTGTATCTTAAATCTGCGTGTCCCATCTGAATTGGAGAAATGGGTAGCTTGCAGCATGTTCGGACACATTTTGCATCTCCCACATTTATATGAGCCAATTAGTTTGGGAAAGAACGACCTAGCGGACTGAATGGGTTTAAGCACACTGGGGGACAGTTTGTTACCCAATGTGGGAGCCTTGCGGAACACAACTCGTGGACCTGTACTGACGATTTTAGATAACAGGGGATCAAGTGTCAAGGTACCCCAATGTTTATTAATGATAGATTTGATAGCAAGGGCAATAGAGTCAGGCATATACCAAGAGGGTTACGCCTAACTAAAGCACCATCATTTGGGTTTGACAAAGATGATTTTGAACGTAAATGGTGCATGATTTTGGATGAATGTTCATTTATATTTATGGACCTCATTATCCAGCATAAACTGTTGGAAAAGAAATATGTGGCCAAACAAGGGAATGATTTAAAGACAAAACTCAAGGCTTTTTCACACATTGATAGCTTTAAAGATTTAGATGCCAATCTAGCCAATAAAATCAAGAAGCAAGAGAAAATCATAACGATCATGAAGCAGACTAAATTTGAACGTGATAAAGCAGATTACGAGGCTAAACAAGTTTATGTTTGGCAAAAAGCAACATCTAAGACCAAAGGCAATTTCAATAAATCTAAGAATTATAATGTAAAAAAAGCCAGTTCAAATAAATCTATCCTCAAAACATCTAAAGACAGGACCCAATCGGGAGCCTCAGACAGTGATCATACCGCACATGCAGTTTCCTTTACTCTTTCAGAAAGTGACTTTTGTCCATCCTCTGCAGAAGAAAATGCAACTTCAATTGTCATGACAAATCCCAGTAGAGCAGAAGGCTATAAAGCTCCAAAAACGGGGGAAGACAAGAAGAAGTAAAAGGAAAAGTGCGCGGTAGAATGCCAGCCAAAAGATTAAAGATCTAGAGAAGGGAAACTGTAATGTGATTAACATCTCAAAATATGAACTCACTGCTGCAGAGTAATCTGTGTTACATCTGGGACTTTCGTTTGCCCCCAACACACGATTCAATTTATTTTCTACGATGGTGGACATGTATTGTTTTATACGCAAATTAACCCTTAAACGTTTTTTCTCCGCTAGGAGTGTACAATCTGCCAACAATGTTACCGCCCCCCTGTTTGATATTAACCATACTCAGTCTCTTTCCTTAGATTTCAGGGACATGTGTTTTCAGCAAGATTTAACTGATCTTTTAAATGAAAATATCAGTACGGCCTATGATCCTTCCGAATTTCTAGGAAGACAAGACTCAGGTTTCAAAACTAAATCTAAGTTCAATCCCTCATATATGAAGGGACAATTTATTGATACCTTTCAAAAGGCGGTTGAACATGATCTGTCATTTTTGGCTAGAGACATCAGAGTGAGAGATGTAGATTTTCATGGATACAAACATGATAACATTACTGTCTCACAGAGAGAGGCCATTAACACATTGTCATCAAACAGTCAGATTGTCATCAAAAAGGCAGACTAGGGGAGTGCTACGGTCGTCCTGGATAGAGAGTTTTACATTTCTGAGGCATTAAGACAACTGGGGGACATGGAAGCTTATAGTACCCTGGCATGCGACCCCACCTTTTCAACGAGAATTTGGTGAACTTTGGTCGAGGGAGAAATGTTACACGTTTTAACCTCTGCCGAAAGGGACTTCCTCACCACTCCAGACCCCATCATACCCATCTTTCACCACTTGCCCAAAATTCACAAGACACTCACTGCACCCCCAGATGGACCCATCGTTTCTAGCATTGCCTCCCTGGGTGAACACCTCTCACAATATATTGACCATTTCCTTCAACCACTAGTGCACAATTTACCTTCTTATGTTATGGACATAAAACACATTTTATCACTCCCTGCATCTTTCACTTGCCATACATCTTATTTATGGGTCACTCTTGATGTAGCCTCTCTTTATAACATCATACATCACGAGCACGGCATCACAGCCACCAGGTTTTTTCTTGAATCACAATCCAAATTATCCCCTGCACATATTGTTTTCATTTTGGATAGTATCCATTTTTCACTCACACATAACTATTTCACATTCAATCAGCAATTTTATCTCCAAACACGTGGGACTGCCATGGGGACATCATTCGACCCATCCTATGCCAACCTTTTCATGGGTTGGTGGGAGGCCTTCCACGTGTTTGGAGATAATAACCCTTTTAGGCACAATATAGCATTTTACAAACGCTATATTGATGTTACGATTGTGCTCGCCACAAACCGGGACCGGACCGTGGGGCTGAGGTGGGGTTATATAATCACCGACCTTAGTCCGCGCAGACTGATCCGGAGTGCGCAGTTCGTAGTCATACGTAGCAGGGTCAGGATTGGAGAAGGCAGCATCGTCGTTATTCAAGCAGGAGTTTGGCAACAGGTAGTCAGGAGTTCCCCGCTTCAGCTTAGGAGCGTGGGAGTGGCCTCTGCGCGAGGAGCGAGCTCGGCCCATGACGCCGGTCTCAGCAGGGGGAGGCAGCAGGCTGGCCGAAGGACACCGCGGGGCAGCGTCGGGGAAACCAACACTTCAGCACAGAAGTCCAAAGCAGGCCTCTGCATGGAGATTAGCAGGAGGCCTCTGGAAAGGAAGGGTAATGAAGGGGAGAATGCAACAGCTACCAGTGCTGGCTAAACAACGCTTCAGCACAGGAGTCAGTAACAGGCCTCTGCATGGAACAAGCAGCAGACCTCAAGAAACAGGAAACACAGGCCTCTACGTGAAGACTAGTAGCAGGCCTCAGGATACTCAGGAAACACAGGCCCCTGCATGAAGACTAGCAGCAGGCCTCAGGAACTCAGGAACTAGAGATGAGAACTAGAGAGGTTAGTACACAAGGAGACAGGCCTGGGCGGCTTGTGGCAGAGACAGTAACGTCCAGAGAAGGATTTATGCTTGGCTCTGATTCAGAGCCAAAGCCCAACATATAAAGGGTGGAGATCCAATCACAGGGGAAGGGTGTGTGAGCATTCCTCCAATGATGGAGCACAGGGCAGAAGCTGCAATGAAAGGCAGCACATGTGCCATTGATTGCCAGAGGAAGCTTTTGCAACTGCAGGGGTCTACAAGGATATAATCAAAGCCAGGTGTGGATTCCTTACAGTACCCCCTCCCTCCCTTCAGGTGAGACCTCCGGATGAACAATGTCACTCACAGATCTGGGGGACATGGAGTTGTTCCTAAAACTCCTTAGGCGAGAGATGGCGTTGAAAGCCCACGGTTTGTTGGGATTCCTTACAGTACCCCCAGAAGCCTGGGTGGACAGGACTATTCATAGGTCTGGGAGACATTGAGTTGTTCCTGAAGTGTCTCAGGCGAGAATTAGGTCCAAAATCCAGGTGTACATTGGCGAGTGCCGCAAAGGACAGCGGTGGCACTGCGGTTCTTGGTACATGTGCAATGGGACCAGGGGACTCCGGAATAGGGACATCAGAATGGCAGCAGCCAGGTGTCCGGTGCATAGTAATAGTCCAAGAGTATGGGACACAGGACACTGATTGTCAGACATAAATGGCAGAGGGACCTTCAGAGAAGGCAAAGGCTTTGGTGGAAACAGCATGAAAGAAGTTGCGAGAGTCTTTAGCTTCCAAGGAATTCCGGGTGGTGATTAGCGAGGGAATGGGGCGGGAGGGTTCACTGCAAACTATTGATGCGGTACTTTTGATACAAAGCAGGGTTGCTATCCCAAGCAATTCGAGAGAGTCTGTAGCAGTGTATACGCAATTCTTGGTCGTGGTACTGGCAGTTGAAGAAGGGTCTGCCTCCTTTGGTCTGTGATCTTTAGAGAGAATCAAATCCGAAATTGTGGCCTTGGCGAAAGGCATAGTAAGCATCAAGCAGACAGTAGGGGACAGCATGTCTATACCCATAGTGGACCCATAGAGAACAGGGACGGACGCTTCAGGTAAAGCGACGAGGTCCAGTAAGGGTGTCTTCGTTTTAAAGAGAGGCCAAATGCCATCCAGAAAGGGCACTTTAGGCACCGCACAGAGACCTGCGAGTAAGGAGTCTGTTTGAAAGGTGAGAAAACAGATCTTATCCAAAAAAACAGGAAGGCGGGTAAGCGGTGCATCAGCCTTAGGAATAAAAGTCTTGGGGTTAAAGCTGGGTACATCCAACACAGAGAAAGAAAACAGAGAACTAGAGCTTAGCTTAGGAGTGGAGGTCCCAGGTACCCAGGTCTCGCATGATACTGTGGGAGAAGCAATACGAAATATTACTGTTTTAAACATAGGGTTCTTAACATCGGTAGCTCCAGGCACCTTCCTGAGAGGTAACCCTAGTTTTGCGACAGGACAGTCAATAGTAAGTACCCCAAGAATTGTGGAAGACACAGGGAAATATAAGTCCATCTTAAAGATGGGGTTTTTCGAAAAAAGGGACACAGTGGGTATTACTGAAAGTTCCAAATGCGTTACCCCTGAGTTCATGGAAGTAGACATGCAGTCAGTAATGGATACCACAAATACTGTGGGTGAATCAGCGTGAAACAGTATTATTAAAGGAGTGGACATCCCAGACTTAAAGTCATTTTTAATCATCCCGGAGGCTGTGGCATGATCCGTAAAAGAAACTGGGGTAGAGTTTCCAATAGAAACAAGGGACATCTTGCTTGTCACTGAAGTGGGTGATTGAGAACCAGCAGGAACTGAACTAGCTACTGTAATAAAATCAGAGAACATTGTGCTTGTTTCAGAATTGGATCCATGAGAATCTCTAGTGAGGGCATCAGACTCCATGGGAGACTCAGTGACAGGGGTCTTGAAACCAATTAAAGGAATTGCAGGTATCACAGACTTAATAGGAGAAATACCTTGCAAAACAGGAATTTTAGTAAAGGTGATAGGCATCACACAGACTACCGCAGAGGTAGAGAGCAGGCAGTCAGGCTCTACCTCAGGAGTCATAGAGAAGCCAAGGGTTAACACAGGAAGTGCTGGGGAGACTCTAGAAGCCGTAAGGGGGGACTCAGAGCGTAGTAAGGGATCAGGGGAAGATAAGCTGAACTCTGAAGTGATAGCCTGAGGGGCCGTAGAAGGGAGGCTAATAGCTGTCACCGGTTCAAAGGAGACAGACTTAGGGGTTCATGCAGTAAGCGGCGGAAAGGCACTTCTCGCCACTTTTCTGCCAAAAAAGCCTATCTGTATTCAGAAAGGGGCCAGAAAGTGGCGTGATTCCATAAATCCGCCAGTTTGGCTGGCGGTTTTGTTGTTTCCGCCGGTGGCGGGGCGAGAAGGCACTTTCCGCCTAAAAATCCAACTTTTTCAGCCACCCTGTATTCTAGTAGAGGCGAGTAGCTTAGCGGAGGTATTCGCCTGGCGAGAATCCCGTTTCGCTGGCGGATCAGCCACGCAAGAAAAAGATGGCAAGTTGCTGCTCAGAGGCAGCGGATGAGCGGCGGATAGGCACTTAGAAAAAAAATGCTTCTTTATATATATTATGTTTGCATGATTTCAATGTGGCGAACACATATAACTTTGTATTTCTTATTGTGCTCTGTTATAAAAACATGATTATTGACAGTAAGTACTTCATGTAATGGTCAGAATAGTGTAACCTTTAACGGTTACAATGTATTTTTTACAAAGTAAAATTATGCTATGAATAATGGAAGAATGTATCAATTTGTTATTCATGTTAAATTTTTGGCTACTGTCTTAAAGGAACACTTCATAAAAGATGCCTCATGTGTTACAATTGTTGTTTATATACTTAACATACATCAAATACATTGTAGTCATAGCAAGTACATATGACTGAGTGTTTCCATGTATTTCATGATGTTTGTAATGTCAACATCATGTGTGAACTCACACATTATGCATGTTTTTTATATTGTCATGTTTTATGTTTAATGAAACTCTGTTTTGTACTTAAACAATCGTGTTACCAATGTTGTTCACACAATGAAATTTCATGATTTTGTATTACACAATGTACTGCTACACTTGCATGTTCCTAGAGTTTTTCACACACCATAAAATGGACATATGAAATATGGATATGTTAATCTTCTTGTTGTTTTTTCACTTGATCATATGTGAACCACAATCAGGTGTGTTCATGTTTCAAATGATTGGTAGAAAACACCCTAATCGTGCTATGTGATGGCATATATGTGTATAAATGATTCTAAAAACATTTCATTGCACACACTTGTGTACATAGCAATTGAATGGATTTGGATTATGTTGTATGGTTGTAGTTAAACATTTGGAGTAATCATTAGCACACATGGATCATTATATTACTGGCATGTTTTACTGTGCATATGAACAGTTACTCATTGTTTTACAACACTAATTAGTTTTGCTAATGAAATTATATGTACTCAACATGTTAATTGACATCAAACACCAGACCTAATCACATATGTATTTAAAGGAGGAACAATCAACCATCCTTGTGACGTCATCATGGATATGCTAAGCAGACATTTGCAGTTGAGAAGGCGGATGGTTCTTTTGCAGGATGCTGAAAATAGACAGGAGCCTCAAAATAGACAGGATGTGATGGTGATAGGAGAGGGACAGGAGAGGGATAGGAGGGGAAGACACAGGAGACAGGTGTTGTTAGTCCGTCCACGTGTGTACCGTGAAAGGACACTTTTAGATGGGCTGAGTGAGGAGGAGATAAGAAGTCGTTATAGATTGAGTTCAGCAGCAATCTTAGCTCTTTATGAAGAACTAAGACCAGATTTGGATAGTGTAACAAGCAGAGGTCGTGCAGTCCCTGGTCTTGTTAAAATGCTGTGCTCATTACGTTTTTTGGCTTCTGCGTCTTTTCAAACAACTGTGGGCATAGTGGGCGGGGTCTCGCAGTCATCATTCTCGCGAGCCTTTAGCCAGTTTCTATGTGCACTGACTAGACGCGCTAGGAATTATATTCATTTTCCTAGTGACCAGACACAGTGGCTGGATGTCAGAAATGGCTTCTATAACATAGCAGGGATGCCATGTGTGATGGGTGCCATCGATTGCACACATGTTGCCTTGATCCCGCCTAGTCAGAGTGAGCATGCATACCGTAATAGAAAACACTACCATTCCCTGAATGTGCAGGTGGTATGCGATGCAACGATGAAGATAATGAATGTTGTAGCCAGATTCTGTGGTTCCAGCCATGATTCATCTATCCTTAGGAACTCATCAGTTTTCCATGCTTTTGAAAATGGGCTTTATGGGCATGGTTGGCTGGTGGGTGAGTACATATTGTTAATTGCTAACATACATATGTCATCAATTTTTATTGCTTACGTTTATAATACTTCAATGTGACAACATTTGTTTCGGGTAATGGTAACTTACATAGCACATAATGATTGTCCTGTTTTAATTGTGTCATTCTCATAATAAAGCATGCTATATACTGTATATGTGATAATATGGACACCTACAACCACACCCACAATAACAGTACACCTAAAGTGGTCATGAATACATGTGTTGTACTAAATATATGATGTCGCATACTGCAAGCATAGTTTTAGTTATATAGTCAAAGCAAATGTTATATATACTACTTATGATTGTGTAACTACTTATTATAGGTGTCAAAATGCTTTGTGTGAAGATTATATATGTCCATGATTACATATCATGTCACACATGTGACATAGAGAAGTTAAATTGTTTAATTGTAGGCGACTAAAATATAACTCATGGACCTTAATAACTATGTGACAACATTAAGAAAATTTTTACTCTATATATTAATTTTTACGTTGTCTTTTAGGTGACTCAGGGTACGGTATCCGACCGTGGCTTTTGACACCATTGGCTAATCCGCAATCACCTGCAGAGGATAGATATAATGTTGCGCACATATCCACTCGGTCAGTTATCGAGCGTACATTTGGACTTCTGAAAAGTAGGTTCAGGTGTTTAGATAAAACTGGGGGCGCACTCAAGTATAAGCCTGAGAAGATTTCTGACATTGTCATTTGTTGCTGCATTCTGCACAATATTGCATTAAGTCATAACCTAGAAGGCGACATTGGTGACGGGATTGACGAACAACATCCCCTAATAGCTGCAGGTGACAATGAGCAGACAGCCAGTGGTGTTGAAACACGTCAGAATGTGATCGACACCTATTTCTCAGGTAACCAACATCATATGTCGTGATTTGATTACATTCTGCCATTAAAGTGTGTTGTAATAATGTGACAATTTTTGTTTAATCTTAGACTAGTGCTTCTTATCGTCCTCCTCACATTACACATCTGTGTCTTTTCTTGAACCACATCTTGATAAGGTATGTATATTATGACTATGTAATTTTTGTTTTATGTTAAAATAGTGTAACATAATACGTAATGTGTGTTGTATAATATCATATGTGAAATTTTACATTGTGTCATGTGTAATGTTCAATATTTGCTAATAGTATAGCATAATTAGAATTACATTTATGTAGTACTCCAATATGCACGATACAAGGTACTGGTGTCCTTATGTTATATATTAAAGTTGAAACATAATTTTACAAACACAATAGAGTCATGATTACTTACATGTAATGTTATAGTTGCAAGTTACAAAACAACTATACGTCATGTAATGATTGCTAATACATGTCGTTTACATAAGTGTACTGAAACATATAAAAACATAATGACACATTTATATGTGTTGACATTCTAAATATAATTAATGTTAGGACCAAGTACATGTAACAAAAAATATTATCATAATTTCATGATGTTACAATTACTCCAAGCACAAACAAGGTTCACAATAGCATAAGCATCATTGCTTGGAAAGATAGGACCATTCTTCAAGAATGTGGCAAGTCAAAATGTAGCAAACTCTGTTTGTCTTCCGTGGAACATGCATTGATTGTGAGTCCATGTAATAATCATTTTTCTGAAATAGAAACAACAGAATGTAGTAAATTTGATTATCAATCTTTATTATGTTGTTATATCATGGTCATCAGTGTCCATGTTCATGCATAAGGTACACATATTGTTCCATTACAAGTACTGTTATGATGCGGTCACAGGGAGTTGCATAGTGCTCGCATGTGTGTGCATAGGGCTTTGTTACACATGGCACCAGTGACTTATGGACATGTACATGTGTACGTGCACATATTACATGGCAGCTGTGTTACAAGTTAGTAGCAATTTTTTCTAATTTTATTACTGTACAAAGTTATGTTTGTGTGCATGGCGCTGGCTGCGGTGTGCGTCTGAATAGCGCAACGCAATGTGCATGCACAGCGGTTAATTGCGAGTGTTGTAAAACTTTTTTTACAAGCCTGAGTCCCCAGTCTTTACTGACACACGTGCCTCCGGTGGGGGGGCGGCGCGTGCACAGCGGTACACCGCAATGCGCGGTCTGGGTGGAGAGGGAAGGTGTATGATGGGAGGGGGTGTTGCAGTTAGTTTTCAGGGGCGTGGCCATGACGTTCCGCTTCTGTTTTGCCCTTATTGGCTGAAGCGTCGCCGGTACCGTGGACACGCCTCCTTCGCAGATGTGAACGTTACATTCCCCTGGCTCCCAGACATAACTCTACATAACATAACTCTACTTTTCTCAGAACTACGCAGAACTCAGAACTAACTTTTAGACACAGTGCTGTGCCTTATGTACACTCTGGAAACTGACACACCTCTGACATCACTAACCATGGAGTCAGATTCATTTGACACGCCACCATACACAGGGCACCCCCCCAGGGTTGTGAGGGCAAACCTCATAATTACTGCTGGCATGCCCACAACTTACCAGGCCTTACTGTCAGCAGGAGAGATGACTGTAGCCATTTTACATGACCGCTACATATATGTGTACTGTTGCCAAATTTACAAGCAATCATCTGTAACTGAACGTTGCTTGTGTGTACATGTAATGCAACTGTATTACTACAATACATCCATAAGTATATGGATACATTATACTGAAAGTGTGTTTAAACACTCCATGGTTGTCTTTATCGTCGTTTCATAAAATGGTGTACATGATGGTGTTATTGAAAAGTAATATGAATTTAGTTATAGGCTAATGTGTAATAAATTTTCATTTACCTTTATCTTTATATTTAGAAACGACATTGCTGGAACATGCAGCTGCTGGCGTCCATGTGTTCCTCGCCGTTGCTGCTGCTATCCTGAAATTGATTCCCATTTCCACTAAGAACCCTGGGATGGTCAGCCACATACATGTGTGTGGCGCGTTCACATGCTATCTCAGCATTCATTTCCCACAACACGGACTGAGGCAGGTACACAGGTTCAGTTGATTCCAAACCAAACATGTTTCTAGCATGTACAGTAGGCAGCATAGGAGTGAAGTTCCCCTCACATACCATTGGAGAATTTGGTATGCCCTGCAGTTCCTTTGGGTACACGACAGCAGCCTGTGGGAGTTGATTGAAATTTGGATTTGGTAAAAAAAAACTGGTTATCAGGAGATATGTTCCATGTTGTAAAGTAATCTTCTTAGAATCTTTAACTTTCCAACAAGTGGCCACTTCACGTGGAATGTCTATTTCAAAGTATTCCTTATTACTTAAATTGCTGCGTACTGATCCTTTCCAATTAGTTGGCTTTGTAATGTCTTCACCTGCATAAAAATTGGCTTGTATGAAATCATAAATTTCACGCAAATTAGATTTTTTATCTTTCTGAAATTCTATAGCCTGAAATATGAAAAATTTCATTTCATGTCTAACAGTTGAAGCCATGTCTTGTCCTTAGTACATAACAGAGACGAATGAGACATTATAATGTTCGCTAGCAAATTCTGAAGTTGATACTTTTTATCAATGTTACGTAAATTTGAAGGTTATTAAACAAGGGCCAGTTTTTGTGGCTTGAAAACTCCCACAAGCAGGTGTTTCAAAAACGACCATACTAAAGTATTTAAACAAATCATGTTTATGAAAATAATTGTGATTTCTTTTTGTATGTTCTCACAATAAATGTGTTGTGAAATATTGTTATTATTTATATAAGCTTTTAATGAGCGTGTGAAGGAACAACCATTATTTTTATGAAACCTTCCAAATAATCGTACATAATTGAGGCTTACATGTTGCACTTACAGATACTGAATGTCTACATAGACAAATATATTCGAGTACACACACGTTTGTGATTGCATTTATTCAAAAATACTGTGAACTATATATACATATATTTCACATTATTTAGTATGTAATGTACTTATCTGTACACACATTGTGTGTGTGTATATGTATATATATATACATACATACATATATATATATACTATATCATAGTATATATATATGTATATGTACATAGATATATTATAATTATGCATATATATCTATATATATAATATATATATATATATATATTATATATAGAATCTCAATAACAATGTATACTCATCATCATTATATATATATATATAGAGATATATATATATATATATACATATATATTCCTATTACTATGAAATATTACAAGGCCAAATTTATTTATATATATCATATACTCACACACTGATTAGAAGTGTCTGTAAATGTAAACATTTGTCTAAAAGTATGTGCATATGAAGCTATATTTAGTACATTATGTGAATAATGTATTCCTCCATTATATGCATATGGAATATTAAGTGTCATAGTAATGAATGTAGTACAGTTTGTAATTGCAGCGTCAAATATGATAATCATTTACTTTAAATGAACATATATGTAGTTTGAAACCATGTTGTACCATCTGTACTTTTGGTATATGTTTTTTACATACAATGTATGTCGGTAATGTATTAACACTGTAAGCTGAGCATCACTATACTAGTATATGTGCTCATTACTGTTTATGTTGCTTGTGAATACACTTGATAGATTGACACGTGCAAAAATGTTACTTATTTGTCATAATGCTATGACGTGTAACAACAACTAAAACATTATTTTTACAATCACCCATGTCAAATTGTACGTGCCATTCATTTCTCCTTACATTTGAATGTAGAAATAAACACACAGTAAGCGTTTGCTAATTAACTTCATTTTATTTCTATTTAGTTTGGGAACGGGTAAGTGGCCTTTTTGAGTGTGCACACACATTTTTTTCTGCAGTAACACTTTTTTTCCCTCTTTTCTTTGGAATAATCACTGCGGCAGTTTGTGTCTGAACAATTACTGCAGCACTCTGGCCCTGGTTGGACACAGTAAGAAGTTGAGGATGGGGAGACACACCTGCTGTTTGTCCCTGGTTGGACACGGTAAGAAGTTGCTGATCTGTAGACACACCTGCTGTTTGTCCCTGGTTGGACACAGTAATAAGTTGAGGTGGGTAGCACACACATGCTGTTTGTCCCTGGTTGACACGGTAAGAAGTTTCTGATCTTGACAGACCTGCTGTTTGTCCCTGGTTGGACACAGTAAATTTGAGTATGGTTAACCACCTGCTGTTTGTCCCTGGTTGGACACGTAAGAAGTTGCTGATCTTTAGACACACCGCGGTTTGTCCTGGTTGGACACGTAAGAAGTTGCTGATCGTGACACACCTGCTGTTTGTCCCTGTGTTGGACACGGTAAGAAGTTGCGGATCTGTAGACACACCTGCTGTTTGTCCCTGGTTGGACACGGTAAAATTGTGATCGTAGACACACCCTGTTTGTCCCCTGGTTGGCCACGGTAAGAAGTTGCTGATCTGTAGACACATTCTGCGTTTTTGTCCCCTGGTTGGACACAGTAAAGTTGAGGATGTAGACACACCTCTGTTTGTCCCTGGTTGGACACGGTAAAGAATTGCTGATCTGTAACAACCCTGCGTGTTTGTCCCTGGTTGGACACGGCAACAAGTTCATGATGTGTAAATACACATGGGCTTTGTCTCTGGGTAGACACTGTAAGATGTTCAGGATGGTTGTAGTAAAATCCACTTTGTCCCTGGGTAGACACTGTAACATGTTGGGGATGGTTGTACAAAAAACAACTTTGTGCCTGTGTAGACACTGGAAGAAATGGTGTATCCTTGTACACATGTTGTATATTTTCTAACGTAGATACATGTGAACTTTGGCCGACAGTACAGACAGGTGCAGTTTGTGCAACATTAAAAAATGGTTCTGTTTGGCCCATGCTAAACACAGGTGCAGTTTGTCCCTGTGTAAGAACAGGAGTAATTTGGGCCTGTGTAATAACAGGAGTTCTTTGGACCTGTGTAATAACAGGTGTAGCTTGTGGCTATAAAAATAGAGATGCAGTTTGGGCCTGGCTAACAATAGGTGTAGCTTGTGGCTGTAAATATTGAGATGCAGTTTGGGCCTGGCTAACAATAGGTGTAGCTTGTGGCTGTAAATATTGAGATGCAGTTTGGGCCTGGACTGGCTAAAACAATAGAGTGTCACTATGGGCTGTATATTGATATACATTATGGGCCTATGATACAATAGTTGGAGCTTGTGAGCGGGTAAAAAATATAGATTCATTGGGCCTGGCTAACATAGGTGTACTTGTGGCTGCAAATATAGAATTGCTTTATTCGGCCTGGCTAACAATGTGTGATAGCTTGTGGCTGTAAAAATAGAGATCTCAGTTTGGGCGGCAACACAATAGGTTTAGCTTTGTCTGTAAAAATAGAGATGCAGTTTGGCCTGGCTGACCCAGATACCAATGTGTGCTGGCTGTTATCAAGTTTACTTCTTGTTGCTGGTTAAATGGTTTAGCAGGATAGGCCAAAGTGTTGCAGCCAATGAATGTCGTATTTCTGTATGTGATCTTTTCCGTTTTGGTTTTAGGTGGTGTCTACGATTATCATCTGTACTGGAAGTCTGCATTTGTTCACTGTTGGGTGATTCCAGAACAAGCTTCTGACTTGGGATATTCATCACTAGATCATGATTGTCTGTTTGTGGCGCAAAAAATCCCTCCATGGAACATACCTTGATTGTTGTCGCGTGACGATCCCTCATTTCGTACAGACTGTGGAACAGAAATTCTTCCCTTGCTGTAGAGTGGTCACAAGTGTCCGTAATGTCTGATTCATCATGTAATTCTTCAGGGATTTTCATATTAGACCTTTTATTGTTGTTGCATTTCTACTGCCATACATTGGTGTACCCCCATTAATTTCCTGATGGTGTTTAGTGCAGTACGCTAATCCTTGTTCTGACGCATCCATTGCTTTCAACTTTCTATGTTATTATTTGCAGGTGGTAATGTAGCTGCTTGAGTTACAATGGACTGTGATTTTCTTCAATGCAATGCCTATTTTGGGGGACAAAAACCATTAACACTTTGTCCTTCTGTACAGGCTTTTATGTCTCCATGTGTATGTACTTTAACAATTCTGAAATCTTACTAACCAAATAATGATACATTTCCCCATATTTGTCATATAGCATTATGCAATTATAGCAATCCATATTACTAACTCAATGTTGACATTTGTGAGTATGAAATATTGATGAACACTAATACATATACTCGTTGCGACACAGGCTGCGCAACTAATTATTACCTAGGTATTTAAACTCAAGGCATTATTTTAAGAAGGCAGTCTGCGGCCAAGTTTATCGAGCATTTGCCCGTTCTGGCCGCAGCCTTCTCCTGGCGCGCCCCAGTGACGACACCCCGACGCGCACGAGAAGAGCGCCCTCCGATCGGGGCGCTCCTCCTACCGCTGCCGAGGTCCCCCGGAAACCCCCTGCTCGCCGTCCCGGCTAAACGCAGGGACAAAAACAAGCTCCCCGGGAATCCCTGTTAACCGCGTAGGCAGGTGCTCAATAGCCCCAAAGATGTAGACGTGACCGCTGCATTCGGTGTAGTGCAGGCACCGCTGAGAGAGTAGCGGCTCGCAAGCCGTTACTTTCCAGGCTTGCGAATATACGCACCGGATAAACTGTGTCCGGTCAGTTGTGTGTAACATTGTCCATCATTAACACAAATCCATACACAACATTGTGTGGCTGGATGTGTTGTTGTGACATAGGGTGTAAGTAAGGTAAAGCACAGAGCTCTACGAAGCATCATTGACATAGAACCTCCCTGCAAAAGGCTATGTGACTGTTGTCATGTAATTTTGTGTGATTGTCACTCACTTCATACAAGGAACCCTGCAGGGACAACCATACACGAGTAAATAACACACACATCCTAGTTTAGAGGTAACTACAAATACAACAGTTCCATACAATGTAATTAACAGATATACTACTATTTAATACTAAATATTTACTTTGTGTGTCATGTTGAACATACCATAGTCGTTATAATATGAATTAAACTGTGTTTGTGAGTCATATGTACGTATATATAATTACAGAGATGGTGACATTTTATTGAAGTATCAATAACACCAACATTTAATGTTTGCTGCATTCTTAGTGCTAATGACATCATCAAAGCAATGTGATGTGTCTGGTATTGCAATGAGTGCAACGACAGTACATGGCAAATATAAATTATGATCATATCTCCAACATTGCTGTGTTTAGTAACTGCGCGCCAGAGTTTAATTCGAGCATTTGCCCGTTCTCGCCGCAGCAGTAGCCTGGCGCGCGCCGGAGGTTGACGTGGCGCGCGCCGAAGCAAGCGGGAAGAGTGACCCTCCACGTATGCCTCTCCCGAACCGCTGCCGGTCCGCCGGGTCCCCCTAACCCCCTTTTCCGCCGTCCCCCACAGTGCGCGGGACCCCAGGGCTCCCTCGGGCCACTGGACCCCGGTGCAGCCAGTCGCCCGATGACGCTCTGCACGCCGCTCAAGCTGCTTGACACCGCACCCATGCGCCACTAACAAGCCGTGGAAATCTCCCGCTTGCTGTATCATGCCGTGTTGCGCTTAAGTGTGTCGCCAGTGTATCTTTAATGTTCATTTTAGTTTCGACAAAGAAAACACCCAAATTTGTAACCTCATACACTCACTTCCAAAATTGCGTGTAAAGAGGATTCATGTGAGCACCTCTTCCTGGTTTCTTTTCTACGGACCTTTCAGGTGTACTACTATGAATGTAAAAAAAAACGACATTCATACATGACTAATTATATTTCATAAGGTTATCGAAAAATATACGTGACAAATACATTCTTAGATAACATAAAGGCTTCTTTGAGTATGCACTTGTCACCAACTTCATGTGTACGTGAACACAATAAGCACGTACGTTTTCCTATTAACCCAAGTACACAAGATATTCGTGTGAAATATTAGATAAGTTGTATACACATTGCTTTTAACCCTAAAAAGGAGAAACGTTTATTATGCAGATTTTAATTATTCCCTATAATATTATAGAATTTACAGTGATCAAATATTTTTCTCAACTGTCACATAATAACAACACATATTATAAACATTAAATATATCCAGAAATCTCACCTGCTGGAAAATTGAGAATTAACCTCTATGTCTCTATCTCCCCTCTAATCCTGATATTACAACTGGTAAAAAAATTCCCGTACCATTTCCTCCAAAGGGTCGAATGTAATCGGTTATGCTGGTGGTCCCCCTCCAGTTCCGAAAGCATGCCTAGCGTCCAAATTGAATTGCCTTTTTCAATTGCGTCGTAGGTCTCCAATTTTTGCGACAATCTTCACCGGTTCCGCACCTGATTTCCACATGCAGACACGGACCACGAAGTTCCTCCTCCCATAACTTACGCCGAACTGTTGCCACTGGGTCTGGCCGTAAAAAAATTACTAATAGGTTTGTAGTTCACTAAGTTTAGTATTTACTTATGAAAATGCATGCAAGATTGTACACTTAGATATAGAAGAATTTATTTAAAAAAGTGCTCACATTAATATAGATTTATGGTTTGTCCTCTACTATTGACAATAAATGGTGAATTACTAATGATACTGATAACAGTCAGTATACTCCATGTGTTATAAGAAGCTTGCACAACGATGCAGACACAGGGTGATACCGCATCACGCAGTTCAGTTTGCCTTTCTCAATAAAACAAGCACCGCTGTCTTTACAAAACACAATCCAACGTGCTGGCGGGGCGCAGCCCGGAGAAAGAAGAAAAATGCTAATCTTCAATTGTCATGACAAATCCCAGTAGATCAGAAGCTATAAAGCTTCCACAAACACGGGGTAAAGCAAGACAGAAGTAAAGGAAAAGTTTGGCGCGGTTTAGGAAGAATGCCAGCCAAAGATTAAAGATCTAGAAGAAGGGAAACTGGTATGTGACTGTAATCCAAATATGAATCACACTGCTGTGCAAGTAATCTGTGTTACATCTTGGGTACTTTCGTTTGCCCCCAACACACGATTCAATTTATTTTCTACGATGGTGGACATGTATTGTTTTATCGCAATTAACCCTCAAGGTTTTTTCTCTGCCTAGTAGTGTGGTACATCTACCTAACCAATGTTCCACGCCCATCCTGTTTGAATATAACATACTCAGCTCCTTTCCTATTAGACTTTCAGGGAACTGTGTTTTTCATGCAAGACTTTAAACTGATCTTTTAAATAAAATATTCAGGACGGCTGGCCTAGGATCCTTCCGAATTTTCTCTGGAAGACCAAGACTCAGGTTTCAAAACTAAATCTAGGTCCTCTCCTCTATTGAAGGGACCATTTATTGATGAACCTTTCAAAGGCGGTGTTAACATGATCTGTCATTTTTGGCTAGCTAGACATCAGAGTAGGGAGAGATGTAAGATTGTTCATGGATACAAACAGAATAACATTAACTGTCTCTACAGAGAGAGGTCCATTCAACACATTTGTCACTCACACGGGTGCAGATTGTCATCAAAGGCAGACTAGGGGAGTGCTACGGCGTCCTGCGATCAATAGAGAGTTTTCCATGTTCTGAGGCTATTAAGACCAACTGGGACTGGAAGTGTATGTACCCTTGGCATTGGACCCCACCTTTTCAACGACGAAATTGTGTGGAACTTTGGCGAGGGAGGAAATGGTACACGTTTCTAAACCCTCTTGCCGAAACGGGAACTGCCCTCACCATGACACACCCTGCACTCCCATCATATCCCACTCTTTCAGCCAACGTGTGTGAGAGGAATTTCTCACATTACACTTAAATCAAGACAAAACTCACTGCACCCGCCAGGGATGGAACCCTGTTTCTAAGCATTCCACCGGTGAGAACACCCTCACAATATAGTTGGACCATTCCTTCAACACACAGGAGCACAATTTAACCTGCTTATGTTATGGACATTAAAAACACATTTTAATCACTCCCTGCATCTCTGCAAACGTTGCCATAGCACTGTATTTATGGGTCACTCTTGATTGTAGCCTCTCTTTCATAACATCATACATACACGAGCACTGGCAATCACGACCACCAGGTTTTTCTTGAATCACAATCCAAATGATCCCCTGCACATATGTTTTCATTTGATAGTATCATTTTTTTCCTCAACTCCACATACCTATTCACATTCAATCAGCAATTTTAATTCCAACACGTGACTGGGACTGCCATTGGGCATCATTCGACCTCTATGCCAACCTTTCATGGGTTGGTGGAAGGGGGGGGAAGGCCTTCCACCGTTGTTGGAGGATATAAACCCTTTTGGCACAATATGCATTTTACAAACGCTATATGATGTTAAGATTGTGCCGCCACAAACCGGTGACGGACCGTCTTGGGCTGGAGTGGGGTTATATAATCACCGACCCTTAGTCCGCGCGCTAGACTGACCAGCAGTGCGCAAGTTTGTAGTCATACGTAGCCAGTGTCAGGATTGGAGAAGGCAGCATCGTGTTATCACAGCAGGATTGGCCAACCAGGTTAGTCAGGAGTTCCCGCTTCAGCTAGGAGCGTGGAGCTGGCCCTCTGCGCGGGAAGCGGCTCGGCCATGACGCGGTCTTCAGAGGGGGAGGGCAGGCAGGCTGGCGAAGGCACCGCTGGGAAGCGTCGGGGGAACCAAACTTACAGCACAGAAGTCAAAGCAGGCCTCTGCATGAGTTACAGTGAGGCCCTTGGAAAGGAAGGTAATGAAGGTGGGAATGCACAGCTACCAGTGTGGCTAAAACACGTCACGCACAGGAGCTCAGTATAACAGGCCTCTGCATGGACAAGCAGCAGACCTCGAAGAACAGAAACACAGGCCTCTACGTAAGACTAGTAGCAGGCCTCAGGATACTCAGAAACACAGGCCCCTCATGAAGACTAGCAGAGTCTGCTCAGGAACTCAGACTAGAGATGTATAACTAGAGAGGTTGTACAATAAGGAGACAGGCTGGGTCGAGCTTGTGGCAGAGGAGCAGTAAAGTCCAGATGAAGGTGATTTATGCTGGCTCTGATTCAGAGCCAAAGCCCACATATAAGGTGAGATCGCAATCAAGGGGGAAGGGTGGTGTGCATTCCTCCAAGTATGGACGGACAGGCCAAAGCTGGCCATGAAGGCAGCACATGTGCATGATTGGCCAAGCGGAATGCTTTTAAGCAACTGCAGGGGTCTACAAGGATATAATTCAAGCCAGGTGTGGACTTCATTACAGTACCCCCTCCCCTGCCCTTCAGTGTGAGGACCTACGGATGAACAATGTCACCTAACAAGATTGGGGGACATGGAGGTGTTCTAAAAATCTCCTTCGCGAGAGATGGCGTGATGAACCCCACGGTTTGGTTGGGGGATTCCTTACAGTACGACCCCAGAGCCGGGGTGGACGGACTATTTCCATAGGTCTGGGAGACATGAGTTGTTCTGAAGGTCTCAGAGGCGGAGAATTAGGTCAAAAATCCATGTTACATTGGCGAGTGCCGCAAAAAGGACAGCGGTGGGCACGGCTGGTTCTTGGTACATTTGCCATGGACATGGATACCGAATAGGGACATGCAGACTGGCAGCGCAGCCAGGTGTATTTCGTTGCATAGATAATAGTCCAGAGAGTATGGGACCGGAACTGATGCAGACATAATGGCAGGAGGGAGCCTTCAGAGAAGGCCAAGGCTTTGGTGGAACAGCATGAAAGAAGTTGCGAGGGTCTTTAAGCTCCAAGGAATTCCGGTGGTGATTTAGCGAGGAATGGGGGGGAGGGTTCCCTGCAACATTTGCTGGGAGGTGGTACTTTTGCTACAAAGCAGGGTGCTATCCCACAATTCAGAGAGTCTGTAGCAATGTAGTACGCATTTCTTGGTACGGTACTGGCATGAAGCGAAGGGTCGGCCTCTTTGGTCTGTGATCTATGAGAGATATCCAATCCGAAAATTGTTGGCCTTGCGAACAGGCTATAGTAAGCATCAAGCAAGAACAGATAGGGGACAGCATTGTTCTTACCCATAGTGGACATTAGAGACAGGACGGCGACGCTTCAGGGTTAAACGCGACGAGGTCCAGAAGGGTGTCCTGTTTAAAGAGAGGCCAAAATGCCATCCAGAAAGGGCCACTTTTAGGAACGCACAGAGACACTGGAGTAGGAGGTCGTTGTTGAAAGGTGGAGAAAAGCATCTTATCCAAAAAAAAAACAGGAAGTCGCGGAAGCGGTGCATAGCCTTAGAATAAAAGTCTTGGGTTATAAGCGGGTAATCCAACACAGAGAGAAAGAAAAAGAGACATAGACTTAGCTTAGCTTGTGGAGGTCCCAGGTCCACCAGGTCTCGCATGATACTGTGGGAGAAGCAATACGAATATATCTGTTTTAAACATAGGGTTTATTAACATCGGTAGCTCCAGTCACCTTCCTAGATGGTACCTATTTTTGCGTACAGGGCAGTCAATAGTAATTACCCCAAGAATTGTTGGAAGACACATGGGAAAATAAGTCCATATAAAGAGGGGTTTTCGAAAAAAAGGGACACAGGTGGGTTTACTGGAAATTCCAAATGGTTCCCCCTGAGTTCATGGAAGTAGACTCAAGTCAGTATGTGATTACCACAAATACTGTGGGTGAATCAGCGTGAAAACAGTATAGTTTAAAGTGAGTGTGACACTCCCAACTTAAAAAGTCATTTTTAATCATCCCGGAGGCTGTGGCATGATCCGTAACCAAGAAATGGGATGAGTTTCCCACTAGGAAAAAAGGGACATCATCTTGCTTGGTCACGAAGTGGGGTGATTGAGTAATCCAGGAGGAACTGAATCAGCTACTGTCAATAAAATCAGAGAAACATTGCTGCTTTTTCGATTGGATCATGCGAGATCTATGTGAGGGCATTCAGACTCCATGGGGACCAGTGACGGGGTCTTGAAACCAATTAAAGGAATTGCAGGTTCACAGACTTAATGGAGAATATACCTTGCAAAACATGATTTTAGAAAGGTGATAGGTGCATCACCAAACCAGACTACCGCGCAGAGGTAAGGAGCAGGCAGTCAGGCTCTACCTCAGGAGTCCTAGAGAAGCACTGGGTAACCAGGAAGGAAGTGGCTGGGGAGACTCTAGACGCGTCAGGGGGGGACTCAGAGCGTAGTAAGGGAGCAGGGGAAGATATAAGCTGAACTCTTAGAAGTTGACGAGCCTGAGGGGCGTAGAAGGGATGCTATAGCTGTCACCGGTTCAAAGGACCAGGACTTAGGGGTTCATGAGTAGCGGCGGAAAGGACTGTCTCGCCACGTTTTCTGCCAAAAAGCTATCTGTTCAGAAAGGGCCATAAAGTGTCGTGATTCCATAATCATCCGCCGTTTTGGCTGGCGGTTTTGTGTTTCTTCTCCGCGGTGGCGGCGCGAAAGGCAACTTCTTCGCCTAAAATCCAACTTTTCAGCCAACCTGTATTATCTAGTAGAGGCGAGTAGCTTAGCGAGGTATTCGCCTTGGCGCGAATCCCGTTTCGCTGGCGGATCAGCCACGCAAGAAAAAGAGGCAAGTTGCTGCTCAGAGGCAGCGGAATGCAGCGGCGATAGGCACTTAGAAAAAAAAATGCTTCTTTATATGATCTTATTTTGCATGATTGTCAATGTGGCGACAACACATAGTAAACTTTGTATTCTTATTGTTGCTCGGTTATAAAAAAACATTATATTGAATAAGTACTCAGTGTCATGGTCAGAAGTGTAACGCTTTAACGGTTACAATGTATTTTTACAAAGTAAAATATGCATGATAATGGAAGAAGTATCAATTTGTTCATTCATTTAAATTTTTTGGCTACTGTCTTAAAGGAAACACTTCACTAAAAGATGCCTAATGTGTTACAATTGATAGTTTATATATTAACATACATCAAATACATTGTTAGTCATAGCAGTACATAATACTGAGCTGTTTCCATGTATACTGATGTTTGAATGTCAATCAGTGTGAAACTCACATTATGCAGGTGTTTGTTTATATTGTCATTTTTATGTAATGAAACTCGTTTTGTTAACTTAAACAATTGTGTTACCAATGTTGTTCACACAATGAAATTTCATGATTTTGTATACACAAATGTCTGCTAACACTTGCAGGTCTCGAGTTTTTCACCACCCATAAAATGGACATAGTGAATATGGTAGATGTTATCTTCTTGTTGTTTTTTCACTTGATCTATGTGAAACCACAATCAGTGTGGTTTCATGTTTCAAAGATTTGTAGAAAACAACCCTAATCGGCTATGTGAGGCATATATGCTGTATAAATGAATTTCTAAAAACATTCATTGCACACACTTGTGTACACTAGCCATTGAATGGATTTGGATCTGAATTGTATGGTTGTTAGTTAAACATTGGAGTAATGCATTAGCCACATCATGGGATCATTTAATTACTGGCATGTTTTTTAACTGTGCATATGACCGTTACTCATTGTTTTACAACACCTAATTAGTTTTGGCTAATGAAATTATTATGTACTCAACATGTTAATTGACATCAACAAGACCTATCACATATGTATTTAAAGGAGAACAATCAACCATCCTTGTGACGGTCATCATGGTATGCTAAGCAGACATTTGCAGTTGAGAAGGGAGGGTATGGTTCTTTTTGCAGGATGCTCTGAAAATAGACAGAGCCTCAAAATAGCAGGATGTGATGGTTGATAGGAGAGGGACAGAGATGGGATAGGAGGAAGAACACAGGAGAAGGTTTGTTAGTCCGTCAGTGTGTACCCGTGAAAGGACACTTTTAGATGGGCTGAGTGAGGAGGAGATAGAATCGTTATAGATTGAGTTCACAGCAATCTTAGCTCTTATGCAAGAACAAGACAGATTTGGATAGTGTCAATCAAAAGCCGGTCGTGTCAGTCCCTGGATCTTTGTTAAAATGCTGTGCTCATTACGTTTTTGGCTCTGCGTCTTTTCAACACTGATAAAAAGTGGGGCGGTGGGCGGGCGGGTCTCGCAGTCATCATTCTCCGGCCTTTAGGCCAGTTTCTATGTGCATGACTAGACGCGCTTAGGAATTATATTCATTTTCCTGTGACCAGACACGTGCTGGATTGTCAGAAATTTTCTCCTTAACATAGCAGGGATGCTGTGTGATGGGGTGCCATCGATTAGCACACATGTTGCCCTTGATCCCGCCTAGTCAGAGTGAGCAGCATAACCGTAATAAAAACACTACCATTCCTGTACTTGGCAGGTTGGTGATGATCAATGCGTGCAACGATTGCAGATAATGAATTTTTAGCCAGATTCTGTGGTTCCACAGCCATGATTATCTATCCTTAGTGAACTCATCAGTTTTCATGCTTTTGAAAATGGTTTATGGCCATGGTTGGCTGTGGGTGAGTACAATTGTTAATTGCTAACATACATATGTCATCAATTTTTATGCTTACGTTTATGATACTTCAATGTGACAACATTTGTTTCGGGTAATAGGTAACTTAACCTAGTCGCAATAATTGATTGTCCTGTTTTAATTGTGTATTCTCATAATAAACAGCTTATCAAACTGTATATGTGATAATATGGACACCTACAACCACAGCACAAAACATTACCCTAAACGTGGTCATGAATACATGTGGTACTAAATATATGATGTCGCATTACTGCAAGCATAGTTTGAGTATATAGTTCAAGCAATGTTATATTACACTTATGATTGGGTACTACTATATTATAGGTGTCAATAAAGCTTTGTGTGAAAGATTTATATATGTCCCCAAAAATTGTATTACATATCATGGTCACACATGTGAACATAGAGAAGTTAATTGTTTAATTGTAGGCGACTAAAATATAACTCATGGACCTTAATACTATGTGAAACATTACAGAAATTTTACTCGATCATATTAATTTGTAGTGTACTTTTAGTGACTCAGGGCGGTGATGCGACCTGGCTTTTTGAACACCATTGGCGTAATCCGACATCACCTGCAAGAGGGATAGATATAATGTTGCGACATTCCACTCGGGACAGTTTAGTCGTGGCTGTACATTTGGACTCCTGAAAAGGTTCAGTGTTTAGATAAAATGGGGCGCACTCAGGAATAAGCTGTAGAATGATTCTGACATTGTCATTTGCT
This sequence comes from Ascaphus truei, assembly GCA_036426205.1. Taxonomy (NCBI): domain Eukaryota; kingdom Metazoa; phylum Chordata; class Amphibia; order Anura; family Ascaphidae; genus Ascaphus; species Ascaphus truei. The sequence goes on along the minus strand of WSYH01005164.1, from coordinate 10,652 downwards.
TGCTGATTCTGCACACATATATGCATTTAAGTAATACTAGAGGCGTACATTGCTTGACGGGATTGACGAACAACATCCCTATAGATGCTGGTCGATGACAGGACAGAACAGTGGTGTTGAACACGTCGAATGTGATCGACACCTAGTTTCTCAGTTAACCAACATCTATATGTCGTTATTTTGATTACATTCCTGCCATTAAATGTGTTTGTATATGTGACAATTTTGTTTAATCTTAGACTAGGCTTCTATCGTCCTCCTCACATACAACATCTGTGTCTTTTTCTGAAACCACATCTTGAGAAGGTATGTCTATTAGAGCTATGTATTTTGTTATGTTAAAATGTGAACTATATACGTAATGTGTGTTGATAAATATCATATGTGAATTTACATGTGTCATGTGTATGTCATATTTCTAATATTATAGCATAATTAGAATTACTTTATGTAGTACCTCATATGCACGATACAAGGTCCTGGGTGTCCTTAAATTTATATATTAAAGTTTGAAACATAATTTTACAAACACAATAGATGTCATGATATTATTACTGTATGTTTATAGTTTGCAAGTTACAAAACAACTATACGTCGGTAATATTGCTAAGTAACATGTTCGTTACATAAGTTACTGCAACATTAAAAACATATGACATTTATATGGGTTGACATTCTAAAATATAATTAATGTTAGGACCAATTACATGTAACAAACCATATATACATAAGTTTCATGATGTTACAACTTCAAACTCCAGCACAAACAAGGTTCACAATAGCTAAGGATCATGCTTGGAAAGATAGGACCATTCTTCAAGAATGTGGGCAAGTCAAAATGTATGCAAAACTCTGTTTGTCTTCGTGGAAACTTCATTGATATGTGAGACCAATGTAATATCATTTTTCTGAAATAGAAACAACAGCAATGTATAAAATTTTGATATCCACAATCTTGATATTATGTGTGTAGCATCATGGTCACAGTGTCCAGTGTTCATGCATAAGGTACACATATTGTTCTCCATACAAGTACTGTTACTGAGCTGTCACAGGGGTTGGCATGTGCTCGCATGTGTGTGCAAGGCTTTTGTTACACATGGCACCATGCTTATGGGACAGTGTACATGGTACGTGCACATTAATCACTGTGTTTCAGCAGACATTTTGTAGTTAAAGTAGAATTTTTTCTAATTTATACTGTACAAAGTTATGTTTGTTGTGGCCTGGCGCGGGCTGCGGTGTGCGCTTGAATACGCAACGCAATGATTGCATGCACAGCGGTATGCGAGTGTGTGTATAAACTCTTTTTTTACACGAAGCTGAGTCCCCAGTCTTTCACTGACACACGTGCCTCCTGGGGGGGCGTGCGCGTGCACCGCGTTACACCAATCAATGCGCGGCATCTGTGATTTGGCAGGGAAGGTTTGTATGATGGAGAGGAGGGTGTTTGACAGTTAGTTTTTCAGGGGCGTGGCCAATGACGTTCGCCTTCTGATTTTTGGGCCCTTATTGGCTGAAGCGTCGCGGTACCGTGGACACGCCTCCGTCGCAGTGGAACTTACATTCCCCTGGCCCCCGACATAACTCTACCTACATAACTCATTTTTCAGGAAACTACGCAGACTCCGAACCCCTAACTTTTAGGACCAGTAGCGTGCTCTATTTACAACTCTGGAAACGCACACCTCCTGACATCCCTAACCATGGAGTCAGAGCAGTGACCCCTCCATCCATACACCGAGGCACCCCACCAGGGTCTGTGAGGCAACCCCAATACTTACTGGCTGGCAATTGCCCACAATTACCGGCCTACTGTACAGCAGGAGGAAGATGATGGACTGTAGCCTTTTACCATGACCGCTACAGTAATGTGTATGGTGACTTGCCAAATTTACAGCAATCATCTGTAACTGAACGTTGCTGTGTGGTTACCTGTAATGCAACTGTATAATACAAAAACCATAGTATATGGATACATTATATATGAAGTGGTGTTTTAAACACTCCTGGTTGTCTTCATCGTCGTTTCATCAAAAATGGTGTTACTGATGGTTGTGATTGACACAGACGTAATATGAATTTAGTTCTAGCTCATGTGTAATAATTTCATTACCTTATCTTTCATATTTAGAAACGACATTGCTGGAACATGCAACGCTGCTGGCGGTTCCATGTTTTCTCGCCGTTGCTGCTGCCTATCCTGAAATTGATTCCCATTTCCACTAAGAACCCTGGGTTGGTCAGCCACATCCATGTGTGTGTGGCTGCGTTCACATCTACTCCGCATTCATTCGCCACAACAAGGACTGGGAAGGGTCAGGTACCATGTTCAGTTTGATTCCAACCAAACATGTTCTAGCATGTACGTAGGTAGGCATAGGAGTGAAGTTCCCCTCACATACCATTGGAGAATTGGTATGCCCTGCATCCTTGGGTCCACGACAGCCGCCTGTGGGGTGATTCTTGAAATTTGGATTGTGTCAAAACACTGGTTATCAGGAGATATGTTCCTGTTGTAAAGTAATCTTCTTAGATCTTTACCTTCCACCAAGTGGCCACTTCACGTGGAATGTCTATTTCAAAGTATTCCTATTAACTTAATTGCTGCGTACTGATCCTTTTCCATTAGGGCTTTGTAATGTCCTTACCTGCATAACAAATGTGGCTGTATGAAATCATTAAATTTCACGCAATTAGTTTTTTATCTTTCTGAAATTCTCTAGCTGAATATGAAAATTTTCCTTTCATGTCTAACGGTTGACGCCATGTTTGTCCTTATACATAACACTAGACGAATGAGACTTATAATGTTCGCTAGCAATTCTGAAGTTGATACTTTTATCAATGTACGTAAATTTGGAGGTATTAAACAGGGCCAGTTTGTGGCTTGAAACTCCCACAGCAGGTGTTTTCAAAAACGACCATACTAAAGTATTTAAACAATCATGTTTTTGAAAATAATTGTGCTTTCTTTTGTATGTTTCCCTCCAAATGTGTTTGTGAATATGGTTTATTTTTGCTTTTAATGAGCGTGTGGGAAACAACCATTATTTTAGAGAACCCCCAATAAGCGTACAGATGGAGGCGTTACAGTGGCACTACAGAAGCAGTCTACATAACAAATAGACGTAGCACCACCCGTTGTGATTGCATATTCAAAATACTGTGAACTATATATACATATATTTCACATATAGGTATGGTAATGTACGTTAGGTGACACACATGTATTGTGTTGTGTCTGTAATAAACATACATACATAATATATACAAGATAGAATAAAAAAGAAGGAGCAAGATAGAAGAAGGCAGTAAGGAGAAAAGCGGAGAAGATATATAGAATGGATCGAAAGAACATAAACAAGAGCATATATATATATATATTATAGAAATATAATATATATCATAGAGCACATATATATTCTATTAATATGAAATATTAACCAAGGCCAAATTTATTTATATAGTATACTCACACACTGATTGAAGTGTCTGTAAATGTAAACATTTGTCTAAAAAGTATGTGCATATGAAGCTATATTTAGTACATTATGTGAATAATGTATTCCTCCATTATATGCATATGGAATTTAAGTGTCATAGTAATGAATGTAGTACAGTTTTGTAATTGCAGACGTCCAAATATGTATAATCATTTCGTTAAATGAACATATATTAGTTTGAAACCATGTTGTACCATACTGTACTTTTGGTATATGTTTTTTACATAATGTATGTCGGTAGTCATTTAACACTGTAAGCTGAGGAATCACTATACTAGTATATGTGCTCATTTACTGTTTGGTTGCTTGTGTGAATACACTTGATAGATTGACACGTGTCAAAAAATGTTACTTATTTGTCATATTGCTATGACGTGTAACAACAACTAAAAACATTATTTTTAAAATCACCTGTCAAATTGTAACGTGCCATTTATTTCTCCTTACATTTGAATGTAGAAATAAACACAAGTAAGCGTTTGCTAATTAACTTCATTTTATTTCTATTTAGTTTTGGGAACGGGTAAGTGGCCTTTTGAGTGTGCACACACATTTTGTTTTCTCTGCAGTAACACTTTTTTCTCCTCTTTCTTTGGAATAATCACTGCGGCAGTTTGTGTCTGAACAATTACTGCAGCACTCTGGCCCTGGTTGGACACAGTAAGAAGTTGAGGATGGGAGACACACCTGCTTTTTGTCCCTGGTTGGACACGTAAGAGTTTGCTGACTGTAGACACACCTGCTGTTTGTCCCTGGTTGGACACAGTAAGAAGTTGAGGATAGGTAAGCACACTGCTGTTTGTCCCGGGTTGGACACGGTTAAAGAAGTTGCTGATCTGTAGACACACCTGCTGTTGTCCCTGGTTGGACACAGCTATAGTAATAAGTTGAGGTTGGGTAGACACACTGCTGTTTTTGTCCCTGGTTGGACACGGGTAAGAAGTTGCTGATCTGTAGACATACCCTGCTGTTTGTCCCTGGTTGGACACAGTAATAAGTTGAGGATGGGTAGACACACCTGCTGTTTGTCCCTGGTTGGAACGGTAAGAGTTGCTGATCTGTAGACAACACTGCTGGTTTGTCCCTGGTGGGACACGTAAGAAGTTGCTGATCTGTAGACACACCTGCTGTTTGTCCCTGGTTGGACACGGTAAGAAGTTGCTGATCTGTAGAACAACCTGCTGTTTGTCCCTGGTTGGACACGTAAGAATTGTGATGTAGACACACCTGCTGTTTGTCCCTGGTGGACACGGTAAGAAGTTGCTGATCTGTAGACACATTCTGTGTTTGTCCCCTGGTGTGGACACAGTAAAGTGGGAAGGGTAGACACACGCTGTTTGTCCCTGGTTGGACACGGTTAAGAAGTTTGCTGATCTGTGACACACCTGTGTTGTCCCTGGTTTGACACGGCAACAAGTTCATGATGTGTAAAACACATGGTCTTTGTCTCTGGGTAGACATGTAAGATGTTCAGGATGGTTGTAGTAAAATCCACTTTGTCCCTGGGTAACACTGTAACATGTGGGATGGTTGTACAAAAAACAACTTTGGCCGTGTAGACACTAAGAAATGGAAGACAATGGTGTATCCTTGTACACATGTTGTATATTTTCTAACGTAGATACATGTGAACTTTGGCCGACAGTACAGACCGGTGCAGTTTGGTGCAACATTAAAAAATGGTTCTGTTTGGCCCATGCTAAACACAGGTTGAGTTTGTCCCGTGTAAGAACAGGAGTATTTGGGCCTGGGTAATAAACGAGGTTCTTTGGACCTGTGTAATAACAGGTTGTAGCTTGTGGCTATAAAAATAGAGATGCGTTTGGGCCTGGCTAACATAGGTGTAGCTTGTGGCTGTAAATATTGAGATGCAGTTTGGGCCTGGCTAACAATAGGTGTAGCTGTGGCTGTGTAATATTGAGATGCCATTTTGGGCCTGGCTAACAATAGGTGTAGCTTGTGGCTGTGTAAATATTGGAGATTTGCAGTTTGGGCCGGATAACAATAGGTGTAGCTTGTGGCTGTAAAAATAGAGATGCAGTTTGGGCCTGGCTAACAATAGGTGTAGCTTGTGGCTGCAAATATTGAGATGCAGTTTCGGCCTGGCTAACAATAGGTGTAGCTTGTGGCTGTAAAAATAGAGATGCAGTTTGGGCCTGGCTAACAATAGGTTTAGCTTGTGGCTGTAAAAATAGAGATGCAGTTTGGGCCTGGCTAGACACAGTACCAGTTTGAGGCTGGTTATACAAATGTTTACCTTGTTGCTGGTTAAATTGTTTAGCAGGATAGGACAAAGTGTTGCAGCCAAGTGAATGTCGTATTTCTGTATGTGATCTTTTCCGTTTTGTTTTAGGTGTGTGTCTACGATTATCATCTGTACTGGAAGTCTGCATTTGTTCAGCTGTTGTTGGTGATTCCAGAACAAAGCTTCTGACTTGGGATATTTCATCACTAGATACATTGAATACGTCTGTTTGTGGCGACAAAATCCCTCCATGGAACATACCTTGATTGTTGTCGCTGACGAGTCCCTCATTTCGTACAGACTGTGGAACAAGATTCTTCCCTTGCTGTAGAGTGGTCACAAGTGTCCGTAATGTCTGATTCATTACATGTAATTCTTCAGGGATTTTACATATTAGCTCTTTTATGTTGTGCATTTCTACTGCCATACATTGGTGTACCCCCATTAATTCCTGATGGTGTTTAATGTGCAGTACGCTAATCCTTGATTCTGACGCATCCATTGCTTTCAAACTTTCTACTGTATTATTTGCAGGTGGTAATGTAGCTGCTTGAGTTACAATTGGACTGTGATGTTCTTCAGATGCAATGCCTATTTTTGGGGGACAAAAACAACCATTAACATTTGTCCTTCTGTACAGGCTTTTATGTCTCCATGTGTATGTTACTTTAACAATTCTGAAATCTTACCAAATAAATGAATACTATTTCCCTATATTTGTGTTCATGTAGCATTATTAATGAGCATATTCACATTATTCTTACACTCAATGTTGACATGTGTGATGTATGAAATATTGATGAACACTATTACATATACTGTTTGCGACACAGGCTGCAACATAAATGATGAACATAGGTTTTAACGTCATAGGCATTACTGCTGCGGCCAAGTTTATTCGAGCATTTGCCCGTTCTTGGCCGCAGCAGTATCCTGGCGCGCGCCGCAGGGTGACGGACGCGCGCCGAAGCAGCGGAAGAGCGCCCTCCGATCGGGGCGCTCTCCCTACCGCTGCCGGGTCCCCCGGAACCCCCTGCCGCCGTCCCGCGATCGCGGGACACCAGGGCTCCCTCGGGGAGCCCTGGACGCGCGTGCAGGGGGCGCTGGCACCCGATGATGCGTGACCGCGCATCGGTGATGCGAGGCACGCTGAGGGAGTGCGGCTCGCAAGCCGGGACATTTCCCGGCTTGCGGAATGAGCCGCACTCGGATAAACTGTGTCGGCAGTGTAGTGTCATGTGTACACATATTGTACACAAAATCCATTACCAACATTGTGTTGCTGGATGTGTTAGTTGTGACATAAGGGTGTATGTAAGGTAAAGCACAGGCTCTACAGCATCATTGAATTAAGAACAGTCATGCAATGGATTATGTGACTGTGTCATGTAATTTGGATGTGTGTTCACTTCATACAAGGAACCCTGCAAGGGACACCATACACAGTAAATAAACACACATCCTATTTAGAGGAACATTACAAATACAACATGTTCCATACAAATGTACTATTACAAGTATACTACTATTTAATACTAAAATATTTACTTGTGTGTGTCATGTTGAACATACAATAGTAACGTTAATGTATGAAACTGTGTTTTGTGAGTCATATGTACGTATATATCTATTACAGATGGTGACTATTTATTGAAGTTACATACTACCAACAGTTATAATGTTTGCTGCATTCTTAGTGCTAAATGACATCACAAAGCATGTGATGTGGTGCTGGTATTGCAATGAGTGCAACGACAGTCATGTTGCAAATAATAATTATGATCATATCTCCAACATGTGCTTGTTATGTACTGCTGCGGCCGAGTTTATTCGAGCATTTGCCCGTTCTCGGCCGCAGCAGTAGCCTGGCGCGCGCCGGAGGGTGACGGGCGCGCGCCGAAGCAGCGGAAGAGTGCCCTCCGATCGGGGCGCTCTCCCTACCGCTGCCGGGTCCGCCGGGTCCCCCGGAACCCCCTGCCGCCGTCCCCCACATCGCGGGACACCAGGGCTCCCTCGGGGAGCCCTGGACGCGCGTGCAGGGGGCGCAGGCTCCCGATGACGCGTGACCGCGCGTCGGTGACGCGCGGCACGCCGAGGGGCGGCCACTAGCAAGCCGGGAAATCTCCCGGCTTGCGGATCTGGCCGTAGTGCGATTAAGTGTGTCGCCAGTGTATCTTTAATGTTCATGTTAGTTTCAGCAAGAGAAACACCCAAAATTTGTAACCTCATACACTCACCTTCCAAAATGGTCGTTGATAAAGAGGAATCTGATGTGAGCACCTCTTCCTGGTTTCTCGGAGGCACAGGTGTAACTATATGAATGTAAAAAAAAAGACATTCAGTACATGACTAATTTATATTTCATAAGGTTATAGAAAAATATACGTGACAAATAACATTCTTAGGATAACATAAAGGCTTCTTTGAAGTATGCACTTAGTCACCAACTTCATGTGTAACGTGACACAATAATGCACGTACGTTTTCCTATGTAACCCCAAGTACAGAATTTCGTGTGAAATTATTAGATAAAGTTGTATACACAATTGCATTTTAACACTAAAAAGGAGAAACGTTATTATGCAGATATTTAATTCCCTATATATTAATAGAAATTATACATGATTCAAATATTTTCTCAACTGTCACATAATAACAAACAATATTATAAACATTAAATATATCCAGAATCATCACCTGCTGGAAAAATTTGAGAATAAACTCCTATGTCTCTATCTCCCTCTAATCCTGATATTACAACTGGTAAAAAAAATTCCCGTAACATTTCCTCCAAAGGGGTCAATGTAATCGGTGATGCTGGTGGTCCACCTCCAGTTCCAGAAGCATGCCTGCGTCCAAATTGAATTGCATTTTTCAAATTGCGTCGTAGGTCGTCAAATTTTTTGCGACAATTCTTCACGGTTCGCACCTGATTTCCACATGCAGACACGGACACACGAATTTCCTCCCAGAACTTACGCCGAACTGTTGCACTGGTCCTGCCTGTAAAAAAAATACAATAATGTTGTAGTATCAATAAAAGTTATATTTAACTTATGAAAAATGCATGCAAGAGTGTACACTTAAGCAATATGAGAATTAATGTTAAAAAAGTGCCACATGAAATAATAGATTTATGGTTGTACATAATAATATTGACATAATGGTGTAAATTACTAATGATACTGAGAACATGTCATTATACATCCATTTTTAATAAGAATGCTTGCACACACAGATGCAGAACAACAGGGTGATAACGCAGCAAGCAGTTCATGTTTTGCTTCTCAATAAAACAAAGCACAGCTGTCTGTAAAAAAACATCAATCCAACTGTGCCACAAATTTAGCCATGTGACGTGAACATGTAATAGTATAGAAGAATGCCTTTATTATGTGTAAATTAATAACTATTTCAGCAGCACAGAAGTAGGATTACATAATGTTATGTGTTTGCATCATGCATGAATGTGGCACTTTCAATAACATAACAATTTGTAATACATAACATATTCAGCATGAAGCCTCATTCAGGCTACCAAAAACAAGAGTTGTAGGGAGTGGTTTACTGAGGGAGGGTGCCAGTGTGATGTGCAATGTGTTTTCATACTATCAGCAGATTTTATCATGTGTTGAGGAGGCAGAGAGGGGGAGGGGAAACACACTAAAGGTTAGGGATACAAGTTGCACTGTTGAACTCATTCAGAAGAATGATGCAATTGGCTGTGTAGGGCACAGTGACGCTGCAGCATGTTTTAAAAACCTATGGTTTGCTTCATTGACCTTTAGCCTGCATAAACTACATAGTTCAAACACAGGCCACCTGCTCCCATGACAACCACAGTTCAGATTTAATACATTGTAGCTGATGTCCGCACGCATTGCCTCCAAAGGAACCACCCTAAACGAGGCCTAACACTTACACGACAGGGGATTGGACAATAAGTTAGACACTATTGGACTCCTCCCCTCCATTAATGCAATATTACACTGTAACATAATGTTGATGTGTGGGTGGGGGACATGGGGTTCATGTGTGTGTGGTGTGGGGGGATGGGGTTCATGGTTATGATAACTGCTCCAACTCCATTTTGAATGTGAGGTGTGCTGTGTGTGTTTATTATGCAGTGTGTACCACCATTTTGTGTGTGTATTGCGAATGTGTTGTGTGTGTACACAGAGGGAGAGTAAGAGTTTTGATTTTTATATATGCTATGTATGGGTAAATATATAGTATAACATATATATACACATGATGACCTAAAAATAAATATACATAAGTATACATTAAGAAATTGATCACATGTTACATTAAGATCGCTAAAAATGATTATTCATAACCTATCTATAATAGAAAATACCTGAAAAATAAGGAATATTAAATCACAGTAGTTTGCATGCTGCATTAAAATACTGATAGAATGAAAAAAATCACTAATGAAGAATAGCTCCATTATCTACTATATATTTCTGAGTTCACTGTATGTCTGCGTCCCTAGCGGCAATCTCATTGGTCCCTTGGCCTGCCCGCCCCCCCACCTCTCATTGGCCTGAGGCAGAGTGACGGGCCAAACAAAATAAAATAAAAAAAACACACACACACACACACACACACACACACCCCTCCTCTCCCGGTGCCCCTCACTCTCTCCCCCCACCTCACCCAAATCCCCACGCTCTGCAACATCCCCAGCCGCACCATCACCCTCACCGTGCGCCGCGGAGAGCAGCAAACTACAGCCTCCTCCTCCCTCGCGGCGCGGCCCGGGCCTCCTGCACTCCCCCTCACGTGAGCCGCTCCCGGAGGAAGCGCGGCCCGGGCCTCCCGCCTCAGATCCACGTGGGAGCGGCCGGACGAGTGAGTGAGCGGCCTTCACCTCCCCTCACCCCCCTTCAAACAAC
>WSYH01005163.1:0-46754 GCA_036426205.1 Ascaphus truei | reverse complement strand
TCTCAGTGCCAGTGTGTGTCTTTACTCACTGAGCCACTCCTTCTCCCAATGTAAAGGACACTTACAACCAACTAGCCATTTATTGTTAAAAATCTCTTGTTACATGGGTATGTTGATAAAATGGTTTGGGACTGTAGCAAATAATGTTATTGGCCAGATGTTGTGGTCCCCTACAATGCATGATGTTCTGATTATGACATCAACATCATGTAATGAAGTACGTTTCTGTGTATATTTCATTAACCTAACTAACTATAGTTTACTGTGTTTATTAAACGTTCTAAAAATACATAGTATAGTCAATATGATGATATAAGCTACCATAATAAAGCTGGTGTTATCATTTGTCGGTGTTATACATGGATCCTACACAAATTGATACAGACACAAACAGTTGTCTTACAAAGTGTGTCTATGCTAATGTGCACGTGATTGACGTTACAATTGTGACAATACTTGATAATTATCATCATGATAATGATGAAGTGACGTGATTTATATTGCAAAAATATTACCAACATTGTCATATTGGTAAATTATAAATGCTAAATGACAGTAACATTAGTGACAAATTTGTCTTCTCTGTTAACAGTTTAACACTTGGTACATGTAGGACACATCCACACACGTGTGACTTATACATACACGTCACAAATTTAAATTAATGTTGACTATTAATTCCTAGCATTACAAAACACCAACATTGCTAAATATAAGATGTAGTACGCATTGTTGTGATTGCAGGCATTCATGCATGGAGTTTTATGATCAGTCAATTTCATCCGTGATGAATGATCTCCCGTAAGTAAAGAAATAACTACAGTTATCCCCTTGTCTCCAAACACCTCTATATTACATTAATGGAATTTATAAGGAAACATACATAAAATGTGATGAAATGGGAGTAATCATTTTCTAATACAATGCACATGAAAGCTCAAGAGTAGCTAAATGCATATACATGATACAGAAAGTACATATATGTAACATTTGTGTTTAAACCAATATGTTGGGTTTTGACTTCAAATAATTATAGGAAGATTGATGTAGGCACATCTTATGAGAGATGTCAGCAAATATACATACCATGATCAGTCATACTGGAGATATACCTATAATGCAAAGGAACAATATATAAATTGCAAACATTGACATGCCATCTTCAGTACCGTAAACAACACAGCAAAGTGTGTATTTGGTGTTAAATGTGCAACACCATGTATATTTCATGACATTCAAAATGTAAATCAGGCTGGTGTACACATCATATGGATGTACATGTTACACTGCACCAATAACATTGTATGTAAGCATACTAGAAGCATGAATGAGTATGGGCATAATATGTGTATTGTGTTAGCATAAGGAACAACACAATGCTAAAATATTAGTGCTTTGTTACCCCAGTTGTATTCACATACACACAACTAAAGTAAAATTGAAGAGGGATTATATAACCTGTGCAACAATAACATACCGGTGCCACATCCCTTTGTGCACACAGCAGAGAGAAGAAAGGTGTGCAACCCATATTCATCTGTGTCCTACCAGAAGGGTATATAAAAAAACATTATTGTTAAGATAACATAATGTAAGTATAAAAGTAGAACTTGGCACATATATGTTTTTACTTACAAGAAAAAAATGAATTGATGAGATTCTGGCGTGTCTGGCCACCACTGGCTGTTTGTTCATTTTCAGCAGCTACATGGGTGGGATGCTCGTCTACCACAGGCTCAGCTAGGTCTGACTGTACATTGTGCCTCAGTGCAACATTGTGCAAAATGCAACAGGCAAGGATAATATCAGACACTTTTTGAGGCTTGTATAGAAGAGCCCCACCAGTTCTGTCCAGACACCTAAATCTGGTCTTGAGTAGGCCAAATGTCCTCTCTATAACAGATCTTGTAGATATATGGGCTGCATTGTACCTGTCCTCTGCTTCAGTTTGAGGGTTTAGCACCGGAGTCAAGAGCCACGGCCTAATTCCGTATCCTGAGTCACCTATAATGAATGGAGCACACATAAGCTGACATTAGTGATCAAATTGTACAATGCCAACATTCCTAAATAAAAATGTGTTTTGTGTTATAACATGTAAATGTGTACTCACCCAGCAGCCAACCATGTTCAAAATGTCCCTCTTCGAACGCATGGAAGACTGAAGAGTTCCTCAGGATGGAGGAATCGTGACTGGAACCAGGGAATTTGGGTACCACATGCATTATCCTCATCGTCGCATCACATACCACCTGTACATTGAGTGAATGGTAGTGCTTCCGATTGCGGTACACATGCTCACTCTGACTAGGTGCAATCAAAGCAACATGTGTGCAATCGATTGCACCCAGCACACATGGTATCCCTGCTATATTATAAAAGCCAGTCCTGACTTCCAGCCACTCTGTCGCCTCTGTAGGAAAATGAATATAATTCCTAGCGCGTCTATTGAGTGCATAGAGAAACTGGGTCAAGGCCCGCGAGAATGTAGATTGCGAGACCCCGCCCACTATGCCCACAGTTGTCTGGTATGACGCGGAAGCAAGATAATGTAATGAGCACAGCATTTTAACAAGCCCAGGGACTGCACGACCTCTGGCTGTGAAAAAATCTAAATCTCCCCTTTTCTCCTGATAAAGAGCTAAGATTGCTGCTGAACTCAAACGATAGCGACTTACAATCTCCTCCTCACTCATCCCATCTAACAGGGTTCTCTCCCTGTACAGACGCGGATGAGGCACAACTTGTCTCCTCTGTCTTCTCCTCTGATCTCCTGTCCCTCTACCTGTCCCTCGGCCTGTCCCTGTCGTATCCGCGTGACTGTCCCTGTCACTGTCCCTCGGTGTGTCCCTCCCTTGCCCTATATGATTCTCTTCATCATCAAGCATGTCATAGAAAAGAATGTTCCTCCATCTCCTAAACAATCTCAACATTTTGAAATGAGTAGCTGTGAATGAGCAGGTAATGGGCGTCCTTTAAATAGGTATGTGATGATGTCAGGTGACATAGTAAAATGCAAGGTGTTACATTAACATAATAAAGTACTTCTGTGGCAAGCTGTGTGCAGTTCTTGTTATAAGTATTTGTTGTGTGCATTCTGCAGGGAATGATGATATTTGCCAATGATGTGACGTGAAGCTTTGTAGAAACATTGCTTGCAAATAAATAGTTGCATGTGCAATGCATGTAAAACTTCTGAACGCAACAGTCAGTCATGTAATTAGACAAAAAGGCTGAGATTGACGTGGGAAAAGTTTTGTGTAACATGTGTAATTAGCCATGTTATTGTGACATGTTGACAACAATGAATAGTCGTGTGCATATGCATGCATTTCTGTAAGGAGGATAGTTGCTAGAGAATGAGTTTACAAGGTGTCCCAATGATGAATTACTGTACATGTGTGTATAAGTTAGGTTGAAGTGCTTGTAATGCAACGGTTACAATGTAAACATGCAATGTGATTGATCGTCCAATAAGTGACGTCATGAAAATAGGGAGGACCAAACGTAGATGTAAACATGAGAATTTAGATGTACATGTACGTTTAAAGATGCGTGAAACATTACAAGCATTGTGTAATGTAAAGGAACATGAATATACTGTGTATGTGTGACATGTGTGACATGTGTAACATCATGTAAATAATTGTCGCTCAGTTCAATAAAATGTGTGATATGATGTGAGGTTCTCCTTTAAGAGTTGAGTATAGTATTTTCCCTTGCCACATCATCACATGATGAGTAATGTGACCCGCAAATGCTGCAAACATGTAAAAGTATAATGTTATGCAAATAATACACGTCAGCTGTGACACAATGCAGGGAATGCCCCCACACTGTAATGCAAATGACGTTTGTATTGTGAGCAATGAAACGTAAACAGTACTATACTGTTATACGTCCTCGCTCCATTGACTCCATTGATGTACAGAAGTTTTTTTTTTCTAAGTGCCGTTGCGGCAGCCTTAGCGATCGTTCTCCCCTCCAAACTGCCAACTTTAGTTGGCGGGAGAAATTGGCCATAACATCTCAATTTCGTAGTGCCGATCAGGCCCGATAAGCTGTTTTTTTTTGTTGAATCCAGCCGATTTAAAAAAGTGGCGATCAGTGGCGAAAACAGGCTTATCGGCAGGCGAATGGCCATAACAAAATAATCGGCTCCGAAACCTGGCGAAATCAAGCACTTATCGGCGCTTACTGAATCTCAAACCCAATTTTGAATATAAAATGGCGATAAATCCCTTATCAACGCTTACTGCATGAGGCCCTATGTGTCTCTAGTCCACGTTTAATATTGTATACATGTTCTGGCAATCTTCTCTTCAACGGTCTACCTGTTCGGCCTACATATTGTAGGCCGCATGGACATTCTAAAAGGTACACCGTGAAGGCGCTTTTACAATTTATTGCATAGGTTTTGCCTGTTACATTAGACTTAAAGTTTTTGCTTTTTACACTGTATTTGCACCCTTTACAGTACATTGATTGCAAGTAAAATAGCCATTATGTGCTTTAAGCCAAGTATTATTTTTCTCCTTAGCTGCACTAATGAGGCAGCTAGGTGCTAGCTGAATTTTTAAATTCCTAGCTTATTTAAAAATAATTTTTGGCTTTGAGGGTAAAATAGTGCATAGAGTTTTGTCTCCCTGTAATACCCCCCAATGTTTTTTATTGATCCTCTTAATAGTTGGAGCCATACCGTTATATGAAGTTATAAACAGTATTGACGCAAGTGCCACGATTTCTTCTTTATTTTTACCTTTATTCCTAGAAATTAAATCTTTCCTTTGAACATTTTTGACTGTGTCTAGTGCTTTTAATACCTTATATGGCTTATATTCACGCTCGATAAATCTTTGTTGTAGTCCCACTGCTTGTACCTCAAATACTTCTCTTTTTGAACAGTTACGCTTTGTTCTAAGGAATTATCCTTGTGGTATATTGTGAATCCATTTAGGATCATGATGGCTTGAGGCCAGGAGATACGTATTCGCGTCTACTGGTTTGTAGTAGGTCTTAGTCTCTATCTTGCCTCCCTCTATATATAGAGTGAGATCTAAGAAGTTGATAGCCACCTCACTTGTCTCAAAAGTAAACTTGAGATTCCACATATTATTATTGAGGAATTTTTGGAACTCCGTCAGTTCTTCATCACTGCCCCCCCAGATGCACAGCACATCGTCGATATATCATTTCCATAGCACAAGGCTCACACCGAATGGGCTGTGGGACCAGATGTGTTCGGTCTCCCACATACCCATAAATATGTTAGCGTAACTCGGTGAGAACCTGCTGCCCATGGTAGTGCTACACACCTGGAGGTAGTAGTTATTATCATTGCAGAAGAAGTTGTGCGTTAGTATATGTCTAATCCCATCTAGGACAAAATGTCCAAAATCTGAATTAAGGTTTGTGTCTTGTTCGAATGTATTTCTAACTGCACTGATTCCCAATTCATGTTTTATAGATGTATATAGTGAGGTCACGTCACACGTGACCCATCTATAGTGATCTTTCCACTGTCTGTCCTGAATAATATTCAGGACATGAGTGGTGTCACGAGGATATGAAGGAATCTTCGTGACATAACCCTGTAGTGGATGATCAATAGAATGTGAGAGGTTTGATGTCCGAGATTTTATCCCCGATATTATCGGGCGGCCTGGAGGTCTCTGGATATCTTTATGGATCTTCGGGATGAAGTAGAAGATCGGAATTCTTGGTTGTTTTATATCCAAGAACTCTAATTCTCCTTGTGTGATTACTCCATCCCTCAGACCTTGTTGTAGATATCCAGATAGTTCTTTTTTTAAATATCCCTGATGGATTATGTTCCAATTTCTGATATGTATTGGTGTCATTCAAAATTCTTAAGGACTCCTCTTTGTAATATGCGGAGTCCATGATGACAATACCTCTGCCTTTGTCGGCAGATTTGATTACAATTTCAGTAATATTCTCTACATTTTTTACTGCCTCTTTTTCTAATTTGCTCAAATTGTGGTTCTTGGGTTTAAATTCACTATTGGCTTTTTCTAGGTCTTTTATTACCAATTCTGTGAAATTTTCGAGGACATTGCCTCTCACATGTTTTGGGTAGAACACTGATGGATTTTTGAAAAATGTCTTAGGTGTTGAAATATTGGTTCCCACAATGGGTATGGGTAAATTCGCTGTCCTACTTACAGCATCTTTAATAAAGTATTTCTTCAGGGTTAACCTTCAGTAAATTCAGATTACAATGTCTGCGCATCATAGTTTGGTATTGTATCTACCTTTTAATTCATTTTTAGGTTTAACAGTGGTTTTTGTATTGTAGATTTAGGGTCTTGATAGGACATTTTTTACTAAACAGTATAATTTAAATTGGAATTTTCTGTAAGTTATCCTATTTAGAACATCACCATTACCTTAAAGGGTTAATATGGTCAATTATAGGTTTGACTTTGGCCCCAGTATAGGCCAATTATGTGTGGTTAATTACATGCCTCCGTGATTGGTTAAAGACAAGGATGGGCCATTTTAGAACAGATACTGCTGCGGCCGAGTTTATTCGAGCATTTGCCCGTTCTCGGCCGCAGCAGTAACCTGGCGCGCCGGAGGGTGCCGGGCGCGCGCCGAAGCAGCGGAGGAGCGCCCTCCGATCGGGGCTTTCTCCCTCCAGCTTCCGTGTCCGCCGGATACCCCGGAACCCCCTGCCGCCGTCCCCCACATCGCGGGACACCAGGGCTCCCTCGGGGAGCCCTGGACGCGCGTGCAGGGGGCGCAGGCACCCGATGACGCGTGACCACGCATCGGTGATGCGCGGCACGCTGAGGGAGTGCGGCTAGCATGCCGGGGCATCCCCCGGCTTGCGGTGCTAGCCGTGCTTCAATAAAACGTGTCGGTAGTGTATATATTTTTCCCCATCATCATGAGCTCCACACCCCTTACGAAGTGACGTCATAGTCACGAAACGCGTAGGGTGGAGCTTAGTGACGCGCTACTTGTGAGCCTGCGTCCCGATCGAGGTCTGGAAGTAAGGAGACCGGCGCCTGAGTGAGATCATCAAGGTGGGACTTTGCACGTGGAAGCGCAACCACGGATCTGGAAGGAGTTGCATACCCATCACACTCTATCATGCCGAGGGTTGTCGCCCGTTCCTTCTCCCCTCTCCTCTATTCAGGTTGCGGAGGGCACATAGTTAGACGCTCCTTCATTCCCCAATACATGTGAGTGCATTGTTTGGGGTTTTATTTTATTTTTTAATAAATTTTGTATTCGGTACCGCACATGGTGTTCTATATTATTACTTGTGAGGTACACCAGCGGAAACCAAGAACAGAGGCTACATCAGTGAACACGGGCCCCCGCACTGGTGGAATCATACTACATCTGAAGGAAGCAATAGAAGACCCCTGAGACCAGTCCCCAAAGATACCAATTGATGTATGCTGACTACCAATACATTGTAAGTAGTTAGCAGGGGTGAGGGAGCCTCTTAATCCTAGATGTACTGCGCAATGGTGTTCTTGTTTTTCATTCTACACAGCATGAAGTTCTAGTGAACATCACAGAGTCAGCGTGCTGTTTCAACAGAGGACTGTCTCAATCTACTATTTATCCAAGGACTGTTTCCAATACTGGACTGGTATTGTATATCAGGGCCTGCGCCTATGACTTTCATTGCTCATTAATATTATTACATCAAGGTGCGTATAGGGGAAAGTATTAACAAGGTACATCTCCAGCAGGGAGTCTTAAAGGACCCTAATTAACTGCACTCTTGAATGTTTCAAATAAGGTAACTCAATAAAGTGAATATTATATACAGTGAAAGGATACAAATAATGGGGAGAATGGGCAGAACGGAATTTGTACAGTCTGTACAGTATAACCTGTGCATACTATATTCCAAATACCAATCAGTTACAAAAGAATGCTTTCAGGTTAATCCACAGTAATATTATTGAATGTGTGTTGTACCAATTGCTACACTATGTATTGTGGCACGACGGCATCGTGGCAGGGTCAGTAAGACGCTAGACACGGTATGAAACTAACTGTAGTGGTTTATTAGCCACAAACAAATAAACTCTGGGTGCACTGTCCCTTTAAGAAAACCAAATCATAGAAAATAAACACCTATTCCCTTTAGTGAAAGCTAAATACACCATAGCTTTCGCCCTCACTAACTGCATGGCCAGCTAAGCTGGTTCCCAAGCCAAAAACATGCCCTGGCATATGCCACAGTGAAACACAGTCTCTGCATACAATGATAAGTGTTTTGCTTATCTTAGTCCTTTGGAGCAGACATTTCTGCTTCAGCACGGTCTCTCCTCCTTTCTTCCTAGGGCAACTCAGGCCCACGTTGAGCCCAGAGAAACTCTTCTGTAGGTCCTATACCAGCTTTGGCAGCTGGGGAGCCCTTCTATCAACCCCCTTCTCTGGGAAAAACAGTCTCTCTGTGTAATGCTGGGCTCACCCCAAACAAGGAGGGACCCCGGTACTGAGGTGGGAATTGGTAGAAGCGCCACCTACAGCCATGGGGACACGTCTGGAGAGTGGATGGTCGAAATAGCCGGGTCAGGATTGGAGAGGTGAGATTGGTCTAGATCCTTGTTGAGGTCAGAGGTGGGAGCCAGTAGAATAGTCAGAGTTCAAGTGCTGAGGTCAGGGGTTAAAGCCAGTAGTACTGTAGAAGTCTGTGTGCCATGGTCAGGGTTGGAAAGATGTGGATGTTCTGAGGTATGCCGGGGTTAGTAAACCAGAGGTGCGGAGTCCAAGGGTAAAGCCAGGTCAGTACACAGGAGATCAATCTGAAAAGCAAGGAAACGGGAGACAAGACAAGGCAAGGCTAGGAACCAGGAAGTGGGAGAACAACGCTACCAGGAACTATGCTCAGCTAAAGTGCAAGTGGCACAGCTGAGCATATATGGGAGATCAGGACCAATGAGACAGAGGGTAGGAGTAGAGGTGCGGCCACAGCGGAGGCAGGGATAGGTGGAGCGGTGCACGAGACAGGTGGGCGTGATAAGGAGATCATAGGAGTGTTGACGTGCAGCTGAGGAGTGTTGCACATGGGCCACGCCATAACCGTGGGGTGGAGACAGACTCCGTGACATCCACAAGGTTCCTCCGTGAGCGCGCACGCACGCTGTGTAAACAGCAGGGTTGTGCGAGGCAGCAGGTAAGGAGGGAGTATGCCGCGTGGGATGCGCTCCCCAATTCCTTACAGTACCCCCCCCCTTGAGGAGCGGCCTCTGGGCGACTCCAATATGGTGTGAGGCGGCACGTCACACGAAACTGCCTTATTAGGTTGGGAGCATGTATTTGGTGATTGGGTATCCAGGACCGTTCTTCTGGTCTGAACCCCTTCCAATTAACCAAATATTGTACCGCTCCTCTTGATATTTTTGAATCAATAATGGACTGTATCTTGTACTCTTCTTGTACTTGTACGATCACTGGAGCAGGAATAGATGAGGAGTCTGGAAAATGAGTACTTTGGAAGACAGGCTTCAAGAGTGATACATGGAACACTGATGGTATCCTCATGGATGAGGGGAGTTGGAGACAGTACGCAACCGGATTGATTTTCTCCAGGATTGCGTATGGGCCCAAAAATCTTGGGGCTAATTTGAGAGTAGGTGTCTTGAGCCTGATGTTCTTCGAAGACAGCCACACTCGGTCTCCAGGTTTGAACTCAGGTACCTTGCAACGGTGATGATCCGCCTGGGACTTTTGTCTGCGAGTCGCCTCCCCGAGAGTCCTTTGAATTTTCCTCCAAGATTCTTAAGAATTGATTCTGCTGTCTGCCGCTGGGACCCTGGAAGAAGAAAAAGTGATGGGTAGCCGTGCAGGATGATATCCGTAGTTAATAAAGAATGGGGATTCCTGTGTTGATTCGTTCCTTAGTGAATTGTGGGCGAATTCTGCTCAGGGAAGAAGATTCACCCTGTCGTCTCGGGCATCAGAGATGAAGCACCGTAAGTACTGTTCCAGGGTTTGATTTGTCCTCTCGGTCTGACCGTTGGTCTGAAGGTGGTACCCAGATGAAAAATGTAAGGAAATGCCCATCCTTTTGGAAAAAGATCACCAAAACCTGGAAACCAGTTGTGACCCTCGATCGGAGACTATGTTTAAGGGTAATCCATGGATGCGAAAGATTTCTTTGGTGAAAATATCTGCTAGCGGGGCTGAGTTGGGAAGGCATTTTAAAAGGATGACATTAGATTGTTTAGAAAACTGGTTGACTACAACAAGGATGGTGTTCATTCCCTTACAGGGAAGTAATTCGACAATAAAGTCCACGGACTAGTGACTCCAAGGGTGGTCCGGTATGGGCAGAGGGCGTAACATTCCAGGTGGTTTGTTGCGAGAGATTTTGCTGTGGGCGCATGTGAAGCAAGACTTGACAAATAGTTCTGTGTCTTTTTGCATAGTGGGTGTGGCGGGAAAGTGGCGGGAAAGGTTTAACCAGGCCAATAAAAAAATGTATTATGCCCGGCTTGTTAACCCTAATCCCTGTTGGGACGGAAGGGGTTAAACTGTATTGTCCCCATCATATCATGTTTTTCCCTACACTATCTTTTTGGTCCATTGTTTGCAGCTAAGAAGCTATTCTATATTGGGAAGTGTGATTCCAGAGAGACCCAATGTATTGTTTAGAAAAGCTGACAATTTGAAGACCAAGTTGGCGCCCAGTGCATTAAGAGAGAGAAACCCAAGTAAGAATAATTGGTTGAGCCAAAACACGGGGTTCTATGGGTGCAAAACCTGCAGGGCGTGCCAGTTTAAATCTACGAACACCGCAAACTTCTGCTCCAATGTCACTAATGAACGCTTTAACATAAAAACAAGTCTTACCTGTAGATCAGATCACGTCGTATATGTATTAGAGTGCCCATGTAAATTGCAATACGTGGGCAAGACTGCAAGACCCATTAGAACTAGGATCCTAGAACACCTTAGCAGCATTAAACGACAAATAAAAACACATAGTGTTTCTGATCATTTCGCCACAGTACATCAAGGAGATGCCACAGGTTTGACTTACACAGTTATAGAACAAGTGAAACAACACTGGAGAGGGGGAGATAGAGAAAATGAACTTTTGAGGAGAGAATCCTTTTGGATCCATCGTTTAGGAAGTCTCACCCCAAGGGGATTAAATATGGAGTTAGATATTCTTCCATTTTTGAAATAATTGTATCTGTTTCTAATGTGGATTTTGTCTCCCCCATTTTAGGAGATTTTAATACAATTTCCTCAGTATCTATCCAATAGTCATTATTACCTGTGCACTTTAGGTTTCTTTGTATGGTAGTAAGTGTCTTTGTATGGTAGTAAGTGTTATATTACCTCCATGATCATTTATATTTCACCATCATCCAATTGTAGGTTTTTAGGATTTTATAATTAATTTGTTAAAATGCATTTGCAAGTTTGTCATAATTTTATAATTAATTTGTATAAATTGTCTGCCATTGTAGATCATGCATATTGCAGATCGTGTATATATACCCAGTGATAATATCAGTGAGTTAAATATGTTTGAATTTATAGTATGTACCACCACTTATATTTTATATTTAAATTTATATTCTCATAAGATTCATTCCCTATCCCGTTTACCAAGTATCCCCTTACAAAAGATGTGTTTATCAAGATTTTAACCCCATGTTTGTATATGAGCAATTGTATCTGTACTAGCCACACCAGTAGCACTTTAAGGAATGGTATACACCTGTTGATTAATCAGATCACCAAGATATAAAAGCATGCAATGTGTCACAAGGCTCCACACTCCTGAGGAAGAAAGCAGTTGCTTTTGAAACGCTTAGAGTGGGAGTTTTCATTCAGACCGGAGCATACAGCAGAGAAGTTGCAGGAAGATCCAGCACTCACCGCGCGACGAACCCAGAAGTGACGTCAGACGCCAGTCGGAGCAGTGTAACAGCTGACCGGGGGCTGAGGCGGAGGAGTGGGGGAACGTTGCAGGACGGTGAGCCAGCTGGCTAAAATCTTCCTACACTAATGCAGTGTGATATGCCCGTATTTTATTGTTAGAATGTGAGTATAATATTTTATTGTTATAAAGCTATTTTATCTCGAGTGATCTGTGCTATGCCAGTTTTTCTCTCAACATTGGGGTACGTGATCCTGGGGACCCGATCCACTCTGATGACAACTGCATCATCCACTTACCTGTGACTGTTCGAGTAAACCCTGCCTATTTGACTCTTACATCTTGTAAGTAGTTAATTCATTAGAGCCAAGTCATTTGAAGGCTTTTTTCCACGTTGCCTTTTTTTGCTGCACTTAAATTTATTTTTGTTTCCTCCCCATGCTCCCCGTGGATTTTGTGTGTTTTGCTAAGAAGCTAGCTGCAGTTAAACTGAATGAATGAAAATGTGCTAACTGTATTTGTGACACAAGGGGAAGCTTCTAGCGCTGAACCAAGTGCTAAGTGAAGAAGTGTGCCTGGAAATAAGTGGCTGTTTTGAAGTATAGGTATCACTTCCTAAGCTGTAGACCTCTAAACCGTAAAGTCATTTGGGTAAGTGGTTTACGGTCTAGCTGAAGTGCCGCCTTGTCAAAATGTATCCAGCGGTCTTGTTATCCACTTGAGCTGAATTTTTGGCATGTGTCTGCGGTTACCGATCAAAAGCCAGCATGGATACATTGTATGCCAGCTTGTAACCCAGACCAATTATAGGTCAAACCGCACACCACATCACAGAGCCCGTTCAATTAAGTGGATAACTTGCGCTAGGAAAGAGCTAGAACTCTAATTTTTGGAGTACAGTTAGTTACACATGTACCATGAACATACATATGAGTTTTATATTTGTTACATACTGCACCGACACTTTATTCGAGCAAATACCCAGTATGTACCTGGCAGATACCTGGAATGCGCCGCTTCTCACCTCTGACAAGCCCCGTTGTGTTTGCCTTCCCAGCCTGGGTTCATGCCTGGCTGACGGGCGGCTGATCTGTTAAATGATAATGATTAGGATTTAATAGGCTGCAATGCTTTCGCGTGTCTACCAGATGGCATAAATTCATGAATTGTAAGCAGTATTATATATACTGTGCAGTATTGCAGCCAGCGGGAATAAAAATGCTTCAATCCCTGCTTGGAAAATACCTACACTCGGGCAGAAAACAGTCACAAACCTCAATACACCTGGGTATACCCGAATTCGTGGGACTAGCCGAGCTCGAATAAAGTGTGTCGCCAGTGTATGCAGACCATACATTTATAAACAGAATGTATTTCAATGGTGTTTTAAATGAATCCATGAACATGCCCATATGTTATGAATGATTGAGCTGAGGGATTTTTCATCTCTGGACTTCAAAGGGCACCCTGCTAAGGTGGTGTCCCAGTGTCTAAGAGAAGTCCGGAGTTGAAAACCCTCAGAGACCCTAGGTGTTAGGATGGCCGGGATATTGTTAAGTACTAGATACCGGTGTGAAGTATGGGCCCTTTACACTTGGTAGCCAAACACCAGACTTAGGCCTTGGTCTCGCTGCGGCTGGCGGCGCATGCGGCTGCGGGCCACCAGCTGCTTACCTCCGTTCTTGAGGTTGCTGCTGGCTCCTTCCAGCGTGGCTGACAGCGTGCTGCGACGCGTCAGCCAGTCGGAGCTACAAGGAGCTTGTGTTTTCGCCGAGTGTCGTGACACGAAAGGGAGCCAATCCGAGTTCCCCTTCTGCACCCCCACCCCCATTTCCCCCCTTTGCCCGATCCCCATTCCGATTTCCCCCCTTGCTCCGATTCACTCCCCCCGTGTGTATTTGCCTGTGTGTGAGTGCCTGTGTGTGTGTGAGTGGAGGGGAGCAGGAAAGTAGCTGCGGGTGTGTGTCCTGGTTTTTTTTGTTAACTTTTGGCCGGCTTGGGAGGAGGGAGGAGGGAGCGGTGATGCACGAGAGGCAGAAAATTTGTATCTCCGCTCCCTACAGACCGCAAGTAGCGGACAATTGCCTGTCAGTGCATTGCCTGTCTGCAGTGCGGGCGCGCTGACTGAGGGAGTGGGGTCTTAGCCTTACTGTCGCCAGGTAAGAGGTTGGGCCCGGTATGCTAAGTAGCTCAGGTGTGAGGTTAGCACAGGCTCTGTGCAAACCGGGAAGCAACTTCTGCCCTCTTTGTAAGGTACTGGCAAGTCTGGGATAGGTGGGGAACATTATTCCCTCGAGAGGATTGGGTGTATATGTTAGGTATAGGACCCTTAACCCTATAAAAATGCCTGCAGCCCAGTCCCAATCAGATTCATCTAAGCTTTTCCAAGAAGCGTCCAAGTTACAGCGTCAGCAGTTCCGGAGTGTGAGTGGTTAACTACACTCTTCCAGAATTCATTTGAGCTAAGGATTCCTGAACGAATCCTGTAAGGACATTAAGAAAGACTTTCTTTTGGCGGAGATATAGGGCTGGCAAGTTGCGCCCCTAGCCAAGGACTGTCGCACGGCTCACATCGTGCACCCACTTGCATCCATGCAGGAGTGCCCAGAGACTTTGTTTCGTTCCGAGGACATTTTATTTAATTTCCCCATCCCAGTAAGTGTATATTGACTGTAATTGTGAAGTATTGTGCGTTTGTCTTAAAAGGAAATAAATTAGAATTTATTTTACCTGCCTTACCAGGCTTATATTAACTGGTGGTAGTGGTGGGATGCTGACTGAGCCTTTGGTATAGTTTCCTGCGGGATTCTATAACATAGTGGGGAAACTTGTAGATTGCGAGCTCCCCAGACAAGTAGTAACTTACACGAACAAGAGAAAGGGGAGCGCAGATTAGGAAATGGACCCAATCATCCTTTGCAGGGGGAAGGGGCAATCAGTCAGAGACTGACAGTGGTGAGTTCAGAAATAAATATACATGAACGTACTTACACGGCCATGTGTAAACAAATGGCAGATAAAGGGTTTCTTTGGTTCTCTTTCTGCTCACTGCCCGTCTATGTTCCAATCCTTCCGCTTCCACTAAGGGGTTACTTCCCCCAAAGGATCACCGTCAAGTTCCCCAATGGTTCAATCAATGTGATAGTAATGAGGCTTGTATTAGAAAAAAGTATAGCATTTAATACATAATAAACAAGTACACTGGCCTTAAAAATGAATCGTAGACTGTGTCTGTATCCGCTGCGTGGTAGGAGAAACTCAGCTACTGTGTCCGGACTGCAACTCAGCTCCCCCTGGAATGCAAGTGGAATGCACAGCTACGGTGGCCTCCATCTATCAAAATGGTTCCCGAATAAGAGCAACGCATTTCGCCGTACCAACGGCTTCCTCAGGCTCTTTGTGATCTATCTTGCACCATGTCCAGTGTTAAAATACCCCTAGGCAAGTCTCCTCATGTCCAATCAATGGTCTAATAGTGTCCCACCTTACTCCGTCATCTGCTGCACCAGCCAGAGTGCGCACTGAGCTCCGTCACAGTGCTCTGCCAATCGCAAGGCAGAGGACTCCAAATACAACATATTCTATAAACACATACACTGTTAATACCTCCTAATTCTCACACATTGGGAAAATACATTCTGCAACTGTATTAGGGACCTAATGATCCCAGTCTCATTATCTCTATGCAGAGGCATAATTTGCCTTAACATCTATTAACCCTATGCAAGGTGGGGATACAAAATGGTAAAATCCCTCACATTTCCATAAGCGTATAATAATGAGGCTCAATGGGTAATCATATTCCAACATTGTTAATTAAATTAAAAAATCGAAAGCACAGGAGCAATATAAATACTTGAATATATAAATTACATACATAAAATACATAAAAGGGGAGTGTTAAATGTGTTGAAAGGCCATGTGCCAAATACCCCAAAGGTGATTTTCACCAAAGCACCCAATCTGAAAAGTAAACTTTCACCGAGTGCGTTTAGGAGGAAAGAAGCAGGGCCCACTACATGGCTTTCACAACAGAAGGGCTTTTATGGATGTGGTGGGTGTAAAGCTTGCATGCATGCTTCAAAGGAGAGGTGTAAATTCAGTTTGAAAAAGACTGGTGAAGTGTTCATGACGAGGGGATTTATAAACTGTAGGTCCACCTATGTAGTGTACCTGTTGGAATGCCCATGTGGACTCCAGTATGTGGGACGCACCTCAAGGCCATTGAGGGTCAGCATACTGGAGCACTTGGGCAACATACATAAAAAACTAGCAACACACAGCGTATCGAAACATTTTGATGAATTTCATTCAGCAGTAGCACTGGGTTAATATATCAAGGCATTGAACAAGTACCCCAGAACTGGAGAGGTGGGGATAGGCTCAACCAGTTATGTAAACAAGAAACGTACTGGATCTGCAGACTCAAGACACTTGCCCCAGGTGGCTTAAATGCTGACATAGATCTAGGACCTTTTAATGAATGAAGGTTTCAGAGTCTCACATTTTCATTCTTTTTCCCTTTTCTCCTTATTTCCATTTTCCCCATAGGCAGAAAGCAGATAATTTTATAACACATATGTACATATTAGATTTTTTTATCTTTTTTATGAGATGTTTCCGATTTTATGTATGTTTTTAACAATGTATCTATGTATTCATATTCCAATGTGCAATATTGCTCTTGTGCCTTCGATTTCTAATGTAATGAATAATATTAGAATATAACTATCCTTTTAGCCTTACTATTATTGTATGCTTATTGTCCCCTTGGGATTTTGATTCATTATAGGCCTTTCATCTAGGGTGATCTGACACTAGGGAATAGGTTAAGATGCATCCATGACAGTGTCTGATCACCTATATGTTGTATTAGGAACAATGATCCCCTTTTATGTATTTTATGTATGTAATTTATGTATTCAAGTATTTATATTGCTCCTGTGCTTTCGATTTTTTAATGTAATTAACAATGTTGGAATATGATTACCCATTGAGCCTCATTATTATATGTGTAACGGTTATTCCCCCACCCAATCGCATATATGGTGTGAGTGCGGAGAGCATACAGTGTTACCAGGTGTGGTGCTTTACCTGTTAGGCTCACAGGAGGGCTGAGCTTCCGCCACGGGGAACTTGGGGCAATTATATTACGAGTAACCCTGTACTCGGTGCAGCGCCTCCACCTGCGATGGTTCCCAGCAGAGCAGGAATTGTTCCTCGCAGGACACATACAAATGCTAGTACACAGTGTGTATGATAACCAATACCTTTTACTTGGGAACATAAGACACATATACCATCAACAGAATAACAGGTGTCCCTCTCTAGAGGAGACACTAACTAAGGCATCCCCCAACACCGGGTGATCCCACCCCGTGTCCAATAATTCCCCACCCAATATCCCGCACTCTTGCAGAGAGAGGATATGGATGACTGTGCAGTCACTAATGAGACTAATGGGCCCGTTGGTGCACTTGTAGATCTAAAGTACCTGCCGAGCACTCCAGTGCTCGGATCTGCAACTACTTCGCAAAGGATCCGTCGGATTCCGGCCCGACATCCAGGATCCACCGTCCGGGGAGACCCCACCAAGATGGCCTCTGCAGCCACAACGAAGAGCAGCGCCCAACCTTCTGCACGGGTGCGCAGCGTCAATGGAGTCCCTATCTAACACTAGCGCTACTGTGACAGGGTCCCTAACCTAGGGCCTGTCCCTATAGCACCACAAACTTGGGAGTGAGGACCTATCTGGGACCTAAGGGGTTACTGGCCTAATCCATTCCCCTAGCTCTTCCCGGTCCTGACTCTAACTACCTAGTACTCCCAGCGCCTGCAGCAACGCACTGCAACCTGCTGGGTTCATGCAGCAACCGTGCTGCACAAACACTGTGCCTTCTTGTCAGACTCACAGCACTGACAGCCATAACTGTGACAAGACAGCACACACACAAAACTAAGGGCAGAGTCCCTAACCTGGGGCCGTCCCTTATCAATTACCCACTAGCCTGGTGGGGAGTTGGGGCCTACCTGGGATATGGGGGACCTTTCCTGGTGCAGGAGCTTCACTTGCTCCCTACACCCTTCCTTCCCCTTCCTGCTCCCAGCTCCAACTGACAAAACCCTCTCTGCACACAACATTATTGAAACTTTGCAGCATGAGAAGCTGCCAGCTCTATTGGCTTCAATGCTGCCTGTGACCAGGGTGAAAGTGCAGTCCCCAGAGGCTGCTGGGAATTGTAGTTCTTGATACAGCTCTTTCCTATGGGGACCGCGTGCGCGATCTTTACTGCACATGTCTGAAGCTGTAATGGCCGCCGCTACACTTAACTGAGCATGCGCAACTTCCAAGAGCTCTTGCACAGATGTAATGGCCACCTCTATCCTTGCCAACCTCTGTGCATTGCACGGCACAGGCGCGAACTCCCGCGCCAACCTCAACATAGCCGCCGCGATTGCTCTGCTTACACGCAAGCCTGCGCACATGCGCGAACACATTAAACATGGCTGCGTCCTGCCGCAGCGGCCACCGGGAGCCCCCGGGAACGCGCTCGCCCCCGCAGCAGCACACATGCAAGGGGGAAAGAAACCTGCAGACAGGGGGACCAGAGGGACCCTGGCTACATATGCTTATGGAAATGTGAGGGATTTTACCATTTTGTATCCCCACCTTTCATAGGGTTAATAAATGTTAAGGCAAACTATGCCTCTGCATAGAGATGAGGAGACTTGCCTAAGGGTATTTAAACCCTGGACATGGTGCAAGATAGATCACAAAGAGCCTGAGGAAGCCGTTTGTACGGCAAAACGCGTTGCTCTTACTCGGGAACCATTTTGACAGACGGAGGCCACCGTAGCTGTGCGTTCCATTTGCGTTCCAGGGGGAGCTGAGTTGCAGTCCGAACACAGTAGCTGAGTCTACAGACGCAGTCTACAATTTATTTTTGTGAGTGTACAGTACTTGTTTATTATGTATTAAATGCTATACATTTTTCTAATACAAGCCTCATTACTATCACATTGATTGAACCCTCGGGGAACTTGACGGGGATCCGTTGGAAGAAGTAACCCCTTAGTGGAAGCGGAAGGATTGGAACATAGACGGGCAGCGAGCAGAAGGAGAACTAAAGAAACCCTTTATCTGCCATTTACTTACACATGGCCATGTAAGTACGTTCATGTATATTTATTTTCTGAACCCACCACTGTCAGTCTCTGACTGATTGCCCCTTCCCCCTGCAAAGGAGGATTTGGTCCATTTTCTTATCTGCGCTCCCCTTTCTCTTGTTCTTGTATTCTGGTCTGAGTGTCCTGGAAAGACCCATAGGGTTGAGCAGCAGACGCCGATCCTTGAAGTAGTGCACTCACACTTAGGTGCACGGAGAGATCCGGTGTATGGTAATATTACAACAAATTGTTTGAGTTTCGAGAGCGCCGTAGTTTCTTTCCACTACAATTGGTAACTTACACACGCTTCACAAGAGCACGAGATATTACACCATGCCCTTTGCCCATACCCCTGTGTTAACACTCACACAATGAGTAACCGATCAGGAAGGTTCCGATCCTGGGATCGAGAGTGGATCGTGGAGAGATGTGCAGGATATGGATTGCCGATGGACGGTCGGTCAAAGCCGCAACTGGAGGAGGACTTGGAAAGTCATGAAGCCAGACTGGCTCCGTTGGAGGGGCCTGGCCCCGTAGCTGCTGTGGCAGCGGACACCAATCAGCCCGGAGTGCAGTAGGTCAATCCAACTCTGGTGCTGCATGGACATGTGGAGGGAGCAAGTGACCAACTGAATAATGGTGGCGTGGTGCCAGTGGGTGCGGAGGAGGTAGTCACTGCGGCTACCGGACTTACGCCTCTGGGCTTACAGCGCTCCTGACCGCATGGGGAGAAAAGGCTACTGCAGTGGAGCGCATACAGATGCTAGCCGCAGTGCATGGTAAAGCCCCACGCTCCCACCTTATCAACGGGGAACAGGATATTCCCCGGGTGGACCACCACAGCTTCAGCAAGTTCGTGGATGGCACGGATGAGATAGATGCCTTTCTCAATGACTTTGAAATGCAGTGTCTACGGTACAGGGTCCCACGGTGGGACATGGTGCTGAGACTGGGTCCATTGCTGTCCAGTAAAGGCAAGCAGATTGTGCAGGGTATTCCACGCGTGGATGCCGATGACTATGGTCATATAAAATGTATGCTGCTCACACAGTATTCCGTCAGCCCAGAAGCCTACCGAGGCAAGTTCCGGACTGGGGAGAGATACCCCCGGGAATCCTATGTGGACTGTGGAGCCTGCATAGTTTTTCAGGGGACTCAGTGGGTGGAGGGTTACGGGATCACCAAGTTCCCTACACTGCTGGACTTTATGTTCCTGGAGCAGCTACTGCAGCAGCTTTCCTCGGACGTGAAGGCATGGGTCGAACCACAAACCAAATACCCATGTGTAATCTGCAAGGATGGTGGATGAGTATGTGGCCAGCAGGGTTCTGATGACCAAGAGAGCGGCTCCTAAATATGTGGCCAGCTCGGCCAAGGGAGCCAAAAACACTCCTCAGTGGACCCACAAGCCTGTAGCAGAAGGAAACACACCCAAAGCTGCAGAGTTTAGACATGAGAGGCGGTGTTTTACCTGCAACAAGGTTGAACATCTCAGGCCAGACTGTCCAGACCGGGTCCGGTCAGAGGGACCCCATCAGGGGCAACGATCACCAGCTTTGAGGCAGGTCGCCTGTGTGGGACCAGCACACACAGGGGAGCCAAGCACAGCCATGGAATCAAGCCACAGAGGGACGTCCACGGGAGAACTTGCCCTTGCCACCTCAGGACCAGCAGCGGAGATCGGGGGACATCAGGTTGCACCTGTTGGGATGCAGCCCAACGATTTCCGGCAGAAGCATCTGCAGAAGGTGACCATCGGGAACCAGCAGGTGAACGGCTTGCTGGACTCCGGTGCCACCGTTACTCTGGTACGCCCTGATATGGTGGATTTGCCCCCGGGATGCAAGTGACCATGCCCGATGGAGGACCATGGTCCATCCAGGTTGCCCGGGTCTTTTTGGATTGGGGTGCCGGACGTGGCATGAAGGAGGTGGGGGTATTGCCCGGGTTAGATGCCAGGACCCTACTTCGCAATGACCTGGGGCACGTTACCTGTGTTTTTACAACTGTGTTGGCCCCTGTTGCAGCGATCACCAGGAGCCAGTCATCCAAGATCGCAGCGGAACCAGCCCCTGTCCCCCTGCATTTGGCACCTACAGTTCCCGGGGTCTCTGCAGAGACCAGACAGCTAAGCCAGACTAAGTCGCACACTGATCCTGACTTACTCTTCCCTTTACCTGTACCCAGTCCCCCCGACTTAGCCTTGACAAGCGGGTGGCCAGAGTTAGGTACCAAGTTTAGGGATGCGTTACGATCACACCCCAGATTGGAGGGCATGAGATTTCAGGCGTCAGAGTCTAAGCCAGGGGACGGGTCTGATTTACTACTTGTGGCACCGCGGGCTCCTGTATAGAGAACAAGGGACCACGGGGTTAGATGATATGTGGACCGGCAAGCGACAGCTATTGGTACCCATGGAGTATAGGCAGCAGTTGTTGCATGTAGCCCACTCCATTTCACTAGCGGGGCATCAGGGGATCACTCGGACGAGAGCCCGGCTGTTGCGACGAGAGCCCGGCTGTTGCAGCGTTATTACTGGCCGGGGGCATCCAGGGAGGTAGCAGGCTTCTACCGGTCCTGTGATGCCTGCCAGTGAGTGGGTAAGGCGGGTGATCGTGTGAAGGCACCCCTGAACCCGTTACCGGTAATTGGGAAACTCTTCCAGAGAGTAGCCATGGACCTTGTGGGACACCTCATGATTCCCAGTTGGTTGGGAAGCACTACATCCTCACGGTGGTGGACTTTGCCACCCGATACTCTGAGGCGGTAGCGCTTGCCACCATTGATGCTAGAGCAATAGCTAAAGCCTTATTGACCATTTTCACTAGGGTAGGTTTCCCTAGCGAGATCCTAACTGATCAGGGGTCGCAATTCATGAGTGAGTTGCTCCAGTGTCTCTGGGATGCGTGCAGGGTGAAGCACCAGCGCACAACCCCTTACCACCCCCAAACCAACAGACTGTGTGAGAGGTTCAATGGTACCCTGAAGCAAATGCTTCAGACCTTTATAGAGGCAGAGGGAAAAGACTGGGAGATACACCTGCAACACTTGCTGTTTGCACACCGAGAGGCACCGCAAGAATCTATCGGCTTTTCTCCCTTTGAGCTGCTATATGGCCGCAGTGTACGGGAACCTCTGGACCTATTCCAGGAGGGATGGGAAGGGGAGACTACCAATACTGATGTGTCTGTGCTTCAGTATTTTGTAGATCTAACAATGTCTCTGGGCACCCTGAACGCATGCAAGTGGGTGAGCAAAAGGATCCGTGTAGCAGTTCCCGGCTAGGGCACAACTTGCCAGGCCTATATCTCAGCCACCAGGAAAACGTTCGCTCAGTCCTTACAGGACTCGTTCAGGAACCCTTAGCTTTAACGAATTCCAGAAGAGGGGGTTGATCCTTGGTTATGATATTATTAACCCCTCACACTCCGGAACTGCTGACGCTGGAACTTGGTTGAATCGTTGTTAAAATCAGGTGAATCTGACTGGGACTGGGCTGCAGGCATTTTTATAGGGTTCAGGGTCCTATACTTAATATATGCACCCAATCCCGCCCTTGGAAATATTTTCCTCACCTATCCCCGACTTGCCAGTACTTCGCAGAAAGGGCAGGAGCTGCCTCCCGGTTTGCACGGAGCATGTGTCAATTTCACACCTGAGCTCCTTGGCATACCGGGGTCAGCCCCTTACCTGGCGACACTAAGTCTGGGGTTTGGCCACCAAGTGTGAAGTACCCATACTTTATACTGGTATCTGGCACTCACAATAACCTGGCCATCCTAACACCTAGGATTGCGGAGGCTTTTCAACTGCGAACTTCTCATAGACATTGAGGCACCCTCTCTGCAGGATGTCTTTGAAGCACGGAGTTGAGAAATCCAGTTCATTCACCCTTAGCATATTTGCATGCTAAAGGATTTTCCCGGGCTCACAGAAAAAGTTTTCCTGTCTTCACATGTAAAACCATCAGAAGAATACAATTTATTAATAAAGTATGTTCTGCATGTGCCACTACTATAATCTTTATATGTCTGTGTATGGGTTCTTTATTCCTCACTGCACTCCAAAAATTAGAGTGCTCTCTTATTCCGATCGCGAGTTAGCTTCTTTAATGGAACGGGCTATGATGTGGTTTGCGGTTTAACCCACTTCTCATGTCAATTGACTTTCCCCCTTTCAAGTTAAGAAGCTAACAACGTAACGGGTAGATTTTGACATAAACCACTTCAGCTAGACCGTAAACCACTTAATCAATTAACCTTGCAGTTGCGAGGGCTAGGGCTTAGAAAGTGATACCTATGTTTCAAAGCGGCCACCCATACATAGCCACGCGTCTTCAATCAGCGCGTGGTTTAGTGCTCACAGATCCCTCTTGTGTCGCAAAACCAATTGGCACAGTTTGTATACATTCCTATTACTGCAGCTAGGAATCAGCTGCAAAATGGGGACAAGAAAGATGGTGTAGGGGAAAACATATCAGTGTGGTGAACATACAGTTAACCCCTTCCGTCCCAACATGATTTAGGGTTAATAGCAGTGGTGTAGGGGAAAACAGGGGATTATGGGGATAATACATTTTAACCTCTTCACTCCCAACAGGGTTTAGGGTTAACCAGCCAGGTTTAATGCCTTTATTATTGTGCATGCATGAGTAGCTACTCCCAGCTCCAAAAATAGCAATATGGGGACTCTGAAATGTGTACATAGAAACCCATAATGTAATTAGTAGGTATAGCTTGAGAAAATACAATGAGAATCTAAGTCCTTAACACAGCAGGTAAGTAATCACTGGCAATTAGCATCGCGTTGACTTGTAGTGTATAAGGAAACTTGCTGGAAGGGAAAGATGGACCATATGAGAGAACTACTGGTGAATATGAAGCAAGCCTTAGACCATGATCTTGATATCCCAGTCTAACACAAAGTTCTCAATCCTAACTTCTGCATCCCATAATGTCCAGAGGTATGTATAAGCAAATCGATACCTGAGTCCTTTGGAGTATACTCGTAGGGATCCCGCGTGCTGGAGCCATGATGAGAGCCAAGGCTTCAGACCGTCCGGAAAAAACTCTAGGCTTACACGTGGAGATGCCCGTCTCCTGTCGGCGTTCTCCAGTGATGCGTCACGACGTGCCAAACAACCTGCGCTGCGGAAGTGCGTCACTCCAATTGAGGGGTAGCAAGATGTGAATGAAAAAAATTGGTTGAACAGCAGGATCCAAAGAAAAAAGCACCAATCAATTCACCAGATACGAAAAAAAAAAAAGTTTAATGATTCACATATTAAAAAACAAACTAACATACAAGGACAATTCCTCCCACGCGTTTCAGGCTCTGCAGCCCTTCCCTTTATTATTGGCCTGGTTAACCCCTCTCGCCACAATCTCAGAGACCGGTTCATGGGGTTGGCACAGGAGAACCTTAGGGCTGCTCAGACCAAGCAGAAGACTTGGTATTATCAGAATGCCCGAAGCAGAGATTTCATCCCAGGACAGCAAGTACTTGTTCTCAAACCTACTTGGGAGAACAAATTGATGGCTGCCTGGTTGGGACCGTACCCGGTACTCTGTAAGCTGAATGAGTGCAAATATGTTGTACAGGTAGATGCTGAGGCAGAGCGAAATACAACATATCTTATCAATATGCTCAAAGAGTATGTAGCTCCGAGTGTGGCATACGTGCTGTCCATTTGTAGCCCACCAATGGGGGATCCGGCAAGCAATGCTCTGCCAGACCTCTTAGGTGAGGCTGGGCAGAAGGGTACTGTAGAGCAGGATGAGATAGGGTCTCAGCTGAGTGCCAGGCAGAGAGCAGAAGCCAGAGCTATGCTAGATCAGTATAGGAGCTTGAAATCCAGAGATTTGCAGCGGAGCACAGCTGAAGAATGGGGCCAGTACCAGCAATGAAGGGTTAAAATATAGATTTATGAGACATGGTATGAAACGGGGGGAGACAGAACACACTCTGACGCGTTTCAGGCTATGCAGCCCTTTATAAAGCTTTATAAAGGGCTGCATAGCCTGAAACGCGTCAAGTGTGTTCTGTCTCCCCCCCGTTCATACCATGTCTCAATAAATCTATATTTTTAACCCTTCATTGCTGGTGCTGGCCCCATTCTTCAGCTGTGCTCCGCTGCAAATCTCTGGATTTCAAGCTCCTGTTTACCTACTCTGCGTGATGCACGCACCGATGGAGAAAGGATCAAGTAAGTGAGTATTGTATCTCCCCACCAATGGATCCAAGTGGAGTTGCAGACCGGTAACAGTGCAGCAGGTAAGAGTCTCTTTTTGTCTTGTGAGGTGCCATAAGGCATTGAATATTCCCTCACTAAAAGAAATTATATCTTATGACACATTCCTGCGTTTGCACTGGGTCCAATACTCCTACAATTGCAATATACCTCTCCGCATCTTGGTCATAAATATATACCATTTATTGGTGCATCTCATCTGCTGAAGCGCCGCTTTTGGGAATCTTTCCCACCTTTCCACTAGATCAGTATAGGGCTCTGTTCACGGATAAGCCTGGCAGGACCCATATCACAGATCACCCAGTGCTCACAGGTGATCTGTGTCCTTTTCATAAGCATGCCTATTGGGTATCCGCAGAGATTAAGGGCAGTATAGAGAAGGAGGTAGAGGAGATGCTGTCCCTAGGAGTAATTGTACCGTCCCAGAGCCCTTGGGCTTGTCCGGTAGTCCTGGTACCTAAGAAGGTCGAGACCACCCGGTTTTGTGTGGACTACCGACAGCTCAACGCAGGGACAGTGTCATATGCTTATCCCATGCCCCGCATGGGCAAGTTGCTGGATGAACTCGCGGGGGCAAAGTATCTGGCCACTATGGATTTCAGTAAACGGTACTGGCAGATCCCCTTGACCCAGGAGGCTAGGGAGAAGTCAGCCTTCATTACCCAGAGTGGCCTCTATGAATTCCTGGCGATGCCATTCGGGATGAAGAATGCCCTGGCTACCTTCTAATGCCTGGTCAATCGTTGTCAGGAATCGCCGTTCTCCACGCTCCCCACACAAAGCATCCCCTTCCTGCAGGGAGTCCCTGGACACACAAAACAAACCTGCCTTACCGGCCTCCACGGCTCCTCGCCCCTGCCGCCGTCGCGGGATCACTCCCCTCGGCGATTCCTCTGCTCAGCGCCGGGCGCACCCACGCCCTCCTGCGTGCACACCTGCATGCACACCTGCACTATCCACTGGCTTGGTTCACGCGTGTACACCAGTTACAGAGCACGCTCAGTCTGCACACTCTTCTTCCCGTCCCCCGGACCTCAGGCTCCGCCCCCGCACACTGCATGGGCATACTCAGGTTACCAACAAGACTCACCTGGCCTGTTATGCCTGCACCAATCTGCAGTGTCTCCCTGTAGCTCTTCCTGTCCCGCCTCCGTTCCTAATTGGACCTTCCTGCTTTATCTAGCTCCTCTCTGCTCTCAGTCTTTGCTCGACATAGTCTCTGTATGGAAGTACTTCTGGATTCTCTCAGTGTTTTCACAGGTTTTGACGCGGCTTGTACGACTACCCCCTCTGGCTCTCGATCTCGGCACTCCTTGGATAACGCTCACTCTGGTAACCCCTTGAACATGGCTTGGACAATGACCTATCTCCACTCTCCACTCCCTGACTTCAGCGAGGCATCCTTCACTCTATCTCTACAACCGGTATCGGCAAGTATTGTCTACCTTACTACACCTGGCCTGGGAACGCTTCATACCACACTCCGGACACGCTCCCTTTGCTGCGGGTGCGTGTATTACCACTTCCCCCTTCAGCTCAGGGGACGGGTCTGGTCTGCGGGCAGCACCGGCGTAACATTATTTCGAGCCCACAAGACGCAGACCAGACCGAACTTCAACAGTTTCTCTCTAATCTGCTTCAGCAAAACCAGGCCATGGCGGATCAAATTGTGGCACTTACACGCCAGGTCGCAGTACTCTCAGACAGGGTACCGACCGCGACCCCGCCAGATGTAAGCCCCCACTCCGCAAGTGCAGTTAGCAGCTCAGATGTAAGGATTCCTCCCCCCAAGCCTTATGCAGGTGAACCGCAAGATTGTAGGGGTTTCCTAAACCAGTGTGAGGTGCAGTTTGAAATGGCCCCCCATCTCTACAATACTGATCGCAAGAAGGTAGCCTACATTTATAACCTCCTCACTGGCAGCGCCCTGGCTTGGGCTTCCCTGTTTTGGGAGCGACGTTCTGACCTTACCCTAGATTACCCGGCATTTAAAGCCGAGTTTCAACAAATATTCGATTCTCCCGCTCGTCAGGAGATGGCATCTGTTTCTCTCCTCCAGATCACTCAGGGACGGCGAATGGTGACACAGTATGCTGTGGAATTCCAGACTATAGCAGCCGAGACTAACTGGGGACAAGAGGCTCTCGTCTCCGTATTCTGGCAAGGTCTGGCAGATCCCATCAAGGACGAACTCTCTCGCCAATCCAGGCCGGATCAATTGGAGGTCCTCATTGATTTGGCTGTCTGAGTGGATCAACGTATCCAGGTACGCCGCTCTGAGCTATATATGGTTCGGGTAATGCTCAAACTATTTTGTCATGAAACAGGAAACTGCAACCAGAATAACCCCAAAATTCTGTGCAGATGGGTAATGATTTTAACATGTTGGGGTAACGTGTGCTCAGGTTTCACAAATACGAGTTAACCATCACTGGTCACACTATTGTTTGGGACTCCAAAATGAATGTTAAGAGGGAGTTACCATTGAAGCAGGGCATAGGTGATAGACAGTCAGGTTTATTGATAAACTGGTTTTAATTAAGTAATTAAGCAATTATGTTGATTCTATCACTGTGCCTATATATACTGTACACAATGAGCATCCGGCAGGAACCTGACGAAGCATCACTGCGAAACGCATAGCTCCCTGCCGGAGCTCATTGAGAGAGGGACCTAGGCAGCCGCCGGACATCCGGTTCAGATCCTCCCTCCCGGTCCCGCTGTCGGACGCGTTAGCGGGAGTACAAGCGGAAGAAGAGGTTTTGCCGGATAGCCTCGCGGCTGATGCTGGGCAGTTTTACCTGTGTGTGAGTGAATTTACTGTTTTTACCTTTGAATATTGTTATTAATAAACTTTATCAGCGAGTAATCCAGACTTTGCCCATCTTTTGGCTTATGGGCATCTGGGAGAGGAGCCACTCATACACTACACCTATTGGGACAGAATATTAAGAAGCATCTGCTCCATCGGAGACTAATGACAACACCCACTGAGGGAATAAGCTAACATATGGCCGTGTGAGTTTTTATTATTATTCCTCCGTTTTTAGGGGTTTCATTCACCCACTACATTCTCCTCTGAGGGTCAAGTCTCACACAAGCCCGTGTGAGTCGTTGAAACTTAGGCTAAGGCCCCGCTCCCAGAGTCAGCGCACCTGCGCTGCTGACAGGCGGTGCGCTGAGATACACAGACCGCGATCTGCGGTCTGTAGGGAGCGGGAGCCGGAGCGGGAGGTGGGCGGGAGGTGGGAGGTTTGATCGGGAGGTGGGCGGGAGGTGGGCGGTTTGATCGGGAGGTGGGCGGGAGGTGGGCGGTTTGACAGGGAGGGGGGGCGTGGCTTGAGCGGAGGGACCCGCTACTCTCCCCCCCCTCCCTCCACGGACTCGGGCTGGAGCTGGAAGGTAAGTTTAAACACACACACGCAGGCACTCATTCATACACGCGCACACACACACACAGGCAGGCACTCGCACTCATACACACACACGCGCGCACACACAGGCAGGCACTCACGCACTCATACACACACACACACACACACAGACAGAGGCAGGCACTCGGGCACACACACACACACACAGACAGGCACTCACGCACTCAGACACATACACACACAGACAGGCACGCACTCAGACACACACACAGAGAAAGGCACTCACCTGCTTTCACTCCACACTCCTCCCCGCTCCCCGAAGCCTCTCCTCCTCCCTAAGCCTCCCCTCCCCATTGGCTCACAGCCACACACGTCACGCGTCAACGCTAGGAAACACCATTCTCTGGTGTCTCCAGCGGCTGACGCGCTACAGCGTGTAGTGCTCTGTGCAGCCAGGGGGGACCGGGACCGGCTCGCGAGGATTCCCCTGCTGGTGGGGAACTCGCGACCCGCCGCCCGCGCCAACGAGCGCAGCGGGACCGAGGCCTAATGCTTTATGTTTCATAAACTGTTTATTTTAGTGTCATTCATCACAGTATTACCCCTTTCCCCTTCCCCTCCCCCATCACCTTTCCCCTACCCCTCCCCCATCACCTTTCCCCCTCCTTGCATCAACACCTATTTATGCACTAACATTGTGTATTTTATTATCTTTTATTATTTCTTGAGTTCCACGAATTTGCGCTGACCATCACCATACCTTCATTGCCGTTATAAGAAGATCCTGGGATTTGTCTTCTTCAAGGTCAAGCTGCCTGTGGTTGAACGCCTATGGACTTAAATGACTGTGGCTAAAAGTATTACAAAATGTATACTGGCCCTTGTTGATTTTGCTGCAGCTTGACCTTGAAGAAGACAAATCCCAGGATCTTCTTATAACGGAATTAACTACAGCTGAGAAGTGAAGACATGTTTATTGCCACCACTTAGCAACTAGAAGCTCATTTTGGAAGTGCACTCCTAGGCATTAAACTTACAATTTAATAGGTAATAGAATAAAATAAGTTCTTAACATAAAGTGCTAATATAACTATATAAGTACTATGGCGGGAGGGATGAGGACGATGATAGATAGCCAGGTATATAGTACAGTATGCTGATGCCTAATAGTACTTAGCAAAAGGCAGTGATACCACTTTGGTTTATTTGGGGGTGGGTTACTCAGCTGTAAAAGCTCGAAATGCTGCCCTGTATGTGAGTATTGTGCGTCATGTGGCGTAGCGTACCGAGCCCCAACCTGTATTGATAATAGCCCAAATCTGTCCTACTCCTAAGTTTAATATTTAAGCTGTGAGATATAATCACTGTATGTGCACTCCAATGACAGGTTGGTGGTACGTGGATTGATTTCGCGCCCAATGACGTTTGACAATCACTCTACATAGATAGTATAACAGGACAGCTATTAGTGTATAAAAAGCCAGAAAAAAACTGATAATGAACCACTGCTATATAAAGCAGTAATGAATTATTACTGTGGTTATAAACAAGCCGTCAATCTAAATCAATACTGTGAGCACTTGTACTCAGCAAAAATACCTGTGCAAAAAACCCTTATACCAATTCATAGAACAATTCATGCATGAATAGGTGTCTGTGCATAGCAGATGCTGGCAGGCTAGCAGTATGATGTAAATATCAGAATAGATCGCAAAAATTTGACAGTAACATGAGTCTGTTAGAACAAGGTAAGGTGACACATTGAATCACAGTACAGAGACAGGCTTCAGCAAAGAACCACTGAGTGAACAGGACCTGGTTAAGCCTGATACGAGCGCGGTTTTAAAATGAGCACCACAGAGAGCACAGACATAAAGTAACAATACTACCAGTCTCTCTCAATCCCTCGCGCTGACGTCACCACGCCAAAAACGCCCTACGCGTTCCCTCCTTGACGGAGATCCTTCAGGGGCGAGTGATAACCAGCTGATTGCGGAAGCGTTGTTATATAGCGTCATAGGTTGCCATAGCAACCCGAGGGCCAATGAAAGGCTTGCGCACGCTTATACCGATCAGTAGGGAACTGTATGTTAGAACAGCGGTTAGTAAAGATGTACACACTATTTCAAACAATACTAAGGTCTAAAAAACAAAAAAGGGTTTAAAAAGAGTCACCAGATATGGGGCGGCGTGGCTCATGCATGTAGGCGTCTATGAGGCTTATGAACCCATGCCGATGTGGCAGATACTGAATAGCAATTCTGTGATACACTACCGACACACTTTATTGAAGTGTGGTCGGTACCGCAAGCCGGGAAATCTCCCGGCTTGCTAGTGGCCGACCCCTCGGCGTGCCGCGCGTCATAGACGCGCGGTCACGGTCATCGGAGAGCGCGCGC
Organism: Ascaphus truei; assembly: GCA_036426205.1. Lineage (NCBI taxonomy): Eukaryota > Metazoa > Chordata > Amphibia > Anura > Ascaphidae > Ascaphus > Ascaphus truei. The sequence goes on along the minus strand of WSYH01005163.1, from coordinate 15,674 downwards.
CCTGCAACGCGTGTCAGGGGCTCACCGAGGAGGAGCCCGGTGTCCCGCGATCGGGCGACGCGGCAGGGGGTTCCGGGGCCGGGGGACCCGGCGACCCGGCAGCGGTAGGGAGAGCGCCCCGATCGGAGGGGCTCTCCGCTGCTCGGCGCGCGCCCGTCACACTCGGGCGCGGCCAGGCTACTGACGGCACAGAACGGGCAAAGCTCGAATAAAACTGTGCCGCAGCAGTATGTGGTAAAGCTTAATCATGCAGGCTGAAGGTATTCAAACATGTACTGGATGAAATGCATATTAACTATACTTAGTCCATGATCAAAGGAATACTTGCTTACTTTCCAGTAAATTAGGGAGTGTGGCAATAAATAACAATGTAGATTATAATTATTTAAATGAGACATTTTACGGATAGGTAAACATGATGGTCAACTCAACTGATGATCAAATAAATGGAGTGTATGTAAAACCCTCGTTTAAACCCTTGAGGTACAATGTTTTTAACTTTATCCATTCAGCCTCACGTTTTAATAATCTGTTGTTTATGTCACCACCACGTATATTGTTTTAAGGTGGTCAATGCGCGTAAAAGATAGGCAACTTAATATCTCCTGTGCATATTGTTTACATGGCGTGCAACTGGTGTTTCTAATTTATTGTGGACAGGATTATATGTTCGAGTACTCGTTTTTTAAACCTGATAGTTTTGCCAACATATCTGAGGCAACTCACAACTGATCAAATATATTACATTGATGGTTTTACAACTTATGTAGTGTCTGATATATCAAAGTTGCTGATTATCATGAGCCAAGAAGGATTGGCAGGGTTGATGTATTTGCGTGCTTTGCAGTTCTGGCACTGGCATGCCCTTTGGTGGAGGTGTAACCAGGTTGATAATGTAGTGCGTTTTAAAATGACTATGCACAAAGACCACTCTGCAAATTAGCAGATCTCCTGCTAGTGATATTGGAGTACCTTTTTGTATTTTAACAAGGTCATCATCAATCTTAAGATGTACCAATGTTATAAAAATCTTCTTGATCTCATGCCACCATATAATTAGGTTCAATGCAGCGAACCCTGTGTATTGGGTGGTTCATATTTGGGCCCAGTAATTGTGCTCTGTCACTGTCTCTAGCGGTGATATGGTTTTTTCAGTAGACATTGAGTATCCCCTATTTAAGAACCGCTCTTTCAGGTCCTGGCCTGTGTGTGTAAATTCTCTTAAAGGTGAACAAATACGGACGTAATCGCAGTATTGTCCAATGGGATACTGTGACTAGAGATGAGAGGGGGTGGTGGCTGTAAGCCGCCAGAAGAATGTTTGTGGCCGTCTTTTTCTATAGATTGGTTTGCACATTGCCATCTGGGTCCTTGCTTATTTTCAAGTCCAAGAAGTTATATCTCAGTTGCATTGTCTCAAAAGTCAATTTTAGGTTCAATAAATTAACATTCAATAGAGACACCAAATTCAAACCAAGTAGTGACTGGACCAGCCAGATCAACAGTATGTCGTCTATGAAACGAATCCACAAATCAATATATGTGTAATATGTTGCAAATCTGTCACTGAACACATATTGATCTTCCCACAGCCCCCGGTACAGATTAGCATATGTTGGTGCACAGAGGTGCCCATCGGTCTGAGTTCTGTCTGGTGGTTAGAGTGTTCCATCAAATAGAAAGAAGTTGTGACATAGGACAAATTGCAGAAGGTCATCATGAATTTATTGTGTTCCATTGTAACCGAACCCTTGTAGAGAGAAATAGCTACATGCTTTAATACCATTAGAGGATGAGTGAGTACGGAGAGAGAGCCACATCAGTGTTGCAAACAGGGTTTGACTATCACATTAATTCCACAAGTCTCCGTGGGTGTCTTTCGTGTCCTTAATGTGGGATGGCAAGTTGGTTACACGAAAGGACGCATGATTTGATCCAAATAGACACTACAGGTGCAGTAAGATTATTGTTGCCAGAGACAATAGGCCTACTGGCGGTCTTTTTGATCTTTGTGAATCTTAGGCAAAGTATAAAATGTTTGCCACTGTAGGTGTCTGTGGTAACCAAATAATCATGCTCATTGCTGTCTATATGTTATTGGTGTAGGCATTGTTCAAGATAGATTGAAGATCTTTTATGAACCTTATTGTGGATTGTGGTCCAATATCTTGTATGTGTTTTATTTAAGGAGAGGTTGGCACTCCTTACATAAAAGTCAGTGTCCATTACAACAACATTACCACCCTTATCTGAGGGCTTTGATTGTGATTTCTTGATGGGTCATTAATTCCCTGAATGCCACATTTTCTTTTTGTGTGATGTATATAGCATGTGTTTTTTAATTTCATTTTCTCTAAGTCCCTGGTGACTAGGTTGGTAAAGACCTAACCTGGGGACATATGACAGAAGGGGTGGGTATAATTGCTTTCGGTTTACAAACTGAAAATGGACCTTTCTTTTGTCAGGCGGATTTTCGTATCATCTAATAGTGACATAAGGTTCTGGACATTAGTCGATCAGATGCGAGAGACCAATAGTATCTACTTCACGTCTAGATTTTTAGCGTGGAAACTTATGCAGGAGTAGTTTACGGGAAAACAAATTTAGGTCCTTTACCCACTCAAAGAGATTAAAGTCTCTGGTGGGGGAAAAGGATAATCCTTTCTCTAAAAGGAGATATGATCCTAGTTAGATTTATTTTTGAGAGATTAAAGATCTTCAATTTCCCATCTTTACTGCTGTAGAATTTATTTTCGCGTTGGCCTTTGCCTGCTTTTCCTTGTCCTTTTGTTTTTTTGTTATTGCCCCCTCGTCTTGTTGGTCTTTACGAGGGGGGTATTCCAAAAAAGCAATAGTAGTAGTATCAGTTGGAGATATCCCACTTGTAGGGGGAGATGGGGGCAGATGTTCTGGTTTCAGAACCGCTAGCTGTTTCAGACTCAGAATTCTCAGCCTCTGAGGAAGAGTAATTGATTGTGGTCTGTCTTCTCTTTTGGGATTTTTTATAAATGTACACCTGATGTAAAACTATAATCAAAGCATCCCTCTGAAATTTTCTATGTTTCCTTTCTTTTATTTCATTTCTGAACTTATCAACCTCTCTTGGAGTTAGATTCCATATCATCAAAGTCTTTGTGGGATCTAAAGTCATTCTAGTTTGCGTAATTGTATAGCAACTCTTTTTGTATGTTAATAACCTAGGTCTGTTGAGTTTCAACCAATAATTTGATCAAAGATTGGGAACAAGTTGTTAATATTTTTTCCCATTGCTGTGTGAACTCAACAGTGGTTTATGGTACGTGGAGAGAGACCTATCCGTGAGCCCCGTGGAATCTATATTGTGTATCATAATTCGCAAACTAGAGACCTCCCACCAAGTCTGAGCCTGAGACTTAAATAAGCGATTAAGGATTCTGAAAAAATCAGTGATGTTATCAGTGTTGTTTATAGGGAGTGTACGTATTTTCCACGAGAAGACTTTTTTTGCCTCATCATGCCATGAGCTAGTATCCCAGCTGGTAGACAAAAAAACCTGTCATATTTGGATAATTTTAACTAATAATCTCTTAATAGAGGTGTAGGACACATATAAAGAAGAGGATTCTTACGTTCCCCTGTTGTAAACACTGAATGAAAACAAAAACAAAAAATATAATGCTCACTAAGTCAAATGGTGTGATAGTAATGTGGTTGTGCCTAAGCGTCAAGATTGAAGGTGGGTGCAACTGATGAGCTGAATATACTAGAATTAACTACAGCTGAGAGTGAAGACATGTTTATGGCCACCATTAGCAACTAGAAGCTCATTTGGAAGTGCACTCCTGGCATTAAAACAACATTTAATAGGTAAATAGAATAAATAATAAATCTTAACAACAGGAGATGATAAAACATCACTTACATGAGAAGGCTGAGGAGAGTGAACTTCCCTCGACCACCATGCCCATCACACGAACTACACAATATTCCTTTTCCACATCCCTGTCCAGTGCACCTCCTGACTGAGAAGTAGCCCTGCTTTCCTCCTCCTCTTATTTCTCTTCCCCCGTGTGGTCTCGACACAAAGTCCACTCTTCGGACCTACAAAAGCCTCCCCTCCCTTGTCCCCTCTCCGTCCTCGATTGACCTTATCTTCCCATTCTTCATCCCCTATGTCCGGAGTGCTGGCGAAGGAGATGATAGATAGAAAACCCACAAATACCGGTATTATATCTATACTTTTAAAATTGTAGAGAAGAAGAAGAGAAACACAATCCCCGGCGTGGGCGGAACTGCCGTATCGGTGTGCGGAATGCGTTGTAACCTCCATTGCATTGACTTTGGAAACTCAGTGCAAGGACGAAGAGGTATGGTAGCAACTTGGGGGAGAGAAGGAGTGTTGCTGGGAGTACTGGAGAACGAATTGAAAGTATGGAAGTGAGGGCGCTGACGCTCAGAGGGCGTGGACAGAGTGGATTGTGGAAACGGGGGCGCTCAATACTATATAGGCTTGTGAGGTTGAACGCTAGGATTAATGACTGGCCTCTAAAGTATTACAAATGTATACTGGCCCCTTGTTGATTTTGCTGCAGCTGTTTATTTCAGTGTCACAGTAATACCCCTTTCCCCTCCCCCTCCCCATCACCTTTCCCCCTCCTTGCAACAACAACTATTTATGCACTAACATTGTGTATTTTATTATCTTTTATTATTTCTTGAGTTCCACGAATTTGCGCTGACCATCACCATACTTCCATTGCCGTTATAAGAAGACCCTGGGATTTGTCTTCTTCAAGGTCAAGCTGCAGCAAAATCAACAAGAGCCAGTATACATCTATTAACACTTTTAGGCACAGTCATTTAAGTTCATAGGCGTTTAACAAGCCATATATAGTAGGGAGCGCCCCAGTTCCACACTCTGGTCAATGAAACTAATGTAAGTTATGCTGAGTAAAAAAGTGACAAAAATCCTCCTTCTATATTTAGAAATTGATTGATTTTTGTTTATATAGTACAAACATTAGTATACAATTTTCAAATGCAGATATATAAAAAGAATAGAAGACAGTACATTGAGCTTAAACTTACTTTTTGGGTCACATAAATTGTTCCTATATAAAAAGTGAGGCTATTAGCAACAGGAACCTAGAGTCATTCGTAATTTATAAAAAGAACATGTTGCATTGTGTAAGTTTAAAAAAGTTAAAAGTTCCCATATACTAAAGTACAGTTTAGTAGGTAAGTCATTTAAAATAAATATTTTAGGTTCAAGTGGGATTGTTTCTCCTGTAAATTCCAGTAAGGAATCCCTAACTTATTTCCAATATATTTGGAACTCCCCCCCCTCCCTCCTTGTGGGTTTACTAGTGTACTACAAGGAGTTAATGGTAATGCAGTAGATGCTAAGCTCCACCATGTGGTGACACAGAGGTACTGTGCCATAGGAGGTATAAAGGAGGAAGCAGAGAGTTCTGAGAGTTAGGTAACAGTATAGCAGAAGAAGTGGAGCTTTAGGGAGTAGAGGTAGGGGACATGTTCTCTCAAGTATAGTACAGGTCAGGCCACCTTTTTTTGTGTTACAGTTAGGGATAGTGCCTCATCAGCTACAATTCCATAGTATAGCCACAATGAGAAGAGCATGTCCCAGTAAGGGGAATGCAGACATGCTCAGTGGGCAAAGCAGAAAAGCCACCGGGATGTCTGAGGATCAGTCCTACAAGCGGATCCCCATTAACAGTCAGGGCCGCCAACAGAAATCATGGGGCCCAGGACAAATGTAAGGAGCAGCCCCCCCCCCCCCGAACCCATAGCGCACCTACCACGTGGGCGGGTGACTGACTGGGTGACTGCCTTGTGTGACTGAGTGACTGGGTGGGTGGGTGTGTGACTGAGTGGGTGGGTGACTGAGTGACTGTCACGGGAGACCAGGTTTATTAACACCTTTTTATACCGGGATCATTGATTGAGCAAAGCAAGGAGGGAAAATTGTAATTTATTTCAGGAAAAGACATACACACAATGTAACACAATTTACAGGGTTAACACACTTACTGGAAACGGGCTAACGAATAAATCTATCCTCTAAATGAAATTCACAAAAATTACCTCTGTAGGAGCCCTTTCCAATGACCGGTAGGTACTCACAAAAGTCCTGGAACTGATTTCGGCATGCAATGCCAGACCCGACCGCTACGTTCTTCAGAAGTGGGACTTAGAAGAATTGTTGAGTCAAAATCTTTGAAGCCGGCTCGCGTCTATTCAATACAGAGCATCTTTGAATTTTCCGCTCTACAGCCTATCAGAGCATGGGAATTTCCCTTCCAGCCAATCACCAATTTGCCGGTATTGTAAAGCTGGGTGGGCACCTTTTCTCAGTCTGTAAAGGGGCATGCGGCAACCTGGCACCTCTGCCTCTTTGCATACTGAGCCCACCCGCTGTCCAGGCTCCAGAGTCTGGGGTTAGGCAAATGGTGGCTGGATAGCCCTGTGTTAGCCCAGGATGTGGGTGCTCATGCAGAACTGCAGTACCCCTACTGTTCTAACACCTTGGCATCCCTGAGGCTTTCAGGTCCTGACTTCTCACAGACCCATTGGCACCAAGCTTGGTAACCATCTGGTCTGCTCGGAATGCATGACCTGGAAATCCCACAGTTCATTTACAGGTTACCAGTACATATACCTATTAAATATTATCCTTTAATAAAATATACTGTGTCCTGTCTTATGTGAGGTAAAATATATAAGTCCCTGTTCAGGTGTCAGGGATGGAGTGAGTGTATATATTCCCTACATTCACTAGCCTCATACTTGGCACACTTAAGAAAAATAACTTTTATAACTTTTACACACACAAACCACTCTCAGCTTTATCACTTAGCTGGATTGCTCCCTGAACCCCTATATTGGGTGCAGGGTATCTGGGTACCACTCTTTATACAAGGGACCCCGTGGGTGATTGCAGGTATACATTAACCCCTTCATGCCCGTTTACCTTGCCTGGAAGATGCTGCAGCAGGAATCCTGGCGGTGAGTCGTAATAATGTTTTCAGATTCAGAATTTGCCCGGAGCAATGTGCTTGGCTGGGTCTGAGAATTTCACTCTATTCCCGGAACCAATTCCTGGGGTATCCCATAACTTGGGAACCCCGATACATAGACACTTTCTGTGAAGACTTTCTCCGACAAACCCACTCTGAAACTTATAGCCTAGAAATCTCCCGGTTCTAGCATCCCAGGAAAGGCAAAACACACAGAAATCTTTAATGTCGCATAATTTGCACACAGTCACAGTAATGCATTTAGGACATCTGGGTCCAAGAGCTGACACTCTAGGACCCCAACACACGGATCAGGGGTAACCAAGTGGGCTGAACCTTCATTAGTGGCCTGGTTATCCCCTTCACCATTACAGTGACTGGGTGATGGGGTGGGCTTGTGACTGGGCTTGTGACTGAGTGACTGGGTAGGTGACTGGGTAAGGTGGGTGGATGACTGAATGACTTGGGTGACTGGGTGGGTGAGTGTTGTGACTGAGTGGGTGTGTGACTGGGTGTGTGTGTGACTGGGTGTGGGTGACTGTGTGGGTGACTGTGTGACTGGGTGGGTGACTGAGTGACTGGGTGGGTAGGTGACTGGGTGGTGGGTTTAACGCTTGCCCTACCCACAAACAAGACAAGACTCCGGTACTAAGGTGGGAAGGTCTGAAACCACGCGCCGACAGCAGCGGAAGCGTGCCTGGAAGGCAGATTGTCAGCATAGCCGGGTCTGGGTAGGAGAGAGGGGATTAGTCTGTATACTCGCCGGGGTCTTGGGTTATAGAGAGCAGCGTAGTCGAAGTCCGTTAAGCCATGGTCTGGGATTGGAGAGTTGAGAGTTGTCGAAGTCCGTGTAGCCGTGATCTTGGGTTGGAGAGGCAAACGTAGTCAAGGGTAAGCTGAGGTAGATACCTGAGCTGAGGTTTCACTAACAAGCCGGGTCGGTACACAAGGAGACAAAACTGCAAGACAAGACTAGAACAGGGGCAAGGCACAACAGAACTGTGAGGCACACAAGGCTATATGAGATTATGCTGAGCGATGTTAGGGAGTGTGAGCAAGGTATAAGAAGGGAGAAGCAGCCAATAAGACAGGGGGCGGAGGCGCGACCTCAGCGGAAGCCGTGATAGGCACAGGAGACAAGTGGCAAACCTAATAGACTTGCCATCCCCGGAATTGCCGCACTTTTTGCCTCATGGGGAGAGGGGGTGACCCTGGACGAGAGGGTCCGGCTGCTTTCAGCAGCATAAGGATCATCAGCACTGCACTCCCATCTTGTTAACGGAGAGCAAGCAACCCCCCAAGTGGACCATCACAGTTTCGGGAAGTTCGTGTATGGCATGGACAAAATTGATGGGTTTCTCAGGAACTTTGAAGCCCAGTGTCACAGATACAAGATACCAGAACTGGACTGGGTTTTGCGGCTTGACCCATTATTGTCCGGTGTGGCCAAAGAGACTTTGCAGGCAATCACACACAAGGAGGGCAATGACTACAGGCATGTGAAAGCCCTACTGTTAACCCAGTATGCCCTCACCCCAAAAGCGTCTTGTGGCATGTTTCGGTCCGAGAAGAAATGGGCCGGTGAGTCCTACACACTGTTTGCCTCCCACATGGCTTTGCATGGAGGACAGTGGGTGGCGGGGTATGGTGCTACTAAATATCGCTTGCTTCTGGACTTGATATACAAAGAACAGTTTTTGCAGCAGTGTCCTGCGGATTTGCGGGAGTGGATCTTTGACCGCAAGCCATAGACTTACACAGACGATGCAAAGCTGGCTGATGAGTTTGTCAGCAATTGGGAGTGTCGCGAAAGAAAGGGGCTACCGAGGACACAGCCACTTCAGGCAAGGGAGCCAAAAGCACTCACCAGTGGAAGAGTAAACCTGCAGCAGCGGACAGCGCAAGAACTGCAGAGTTCCGACATGAAAGGAGGTGCTATCAGTGCAACAAGACTGGGCACATCAAGCCAGACTGTCTGGACCGTCCGAGGTTAAGTGGACCCCATCAGGGACAACGCTCTCCAGCTGTGAGGCCGGTCACCCGTGTGAGACAGGCACAGACTGAGGAGCCAAGTACAGCCATCAGACCAGCCCTGCGGGGAACCTCCACGGAGAGATCTGCACTTGTCACCCAGGAACCAGCAGCGGAGACGGAGGAACATCAGATTGCACCAGTTGCGATGCAGTCCCACGATGTCCAGCAGGGGCATCTGCGACCAGTGACCATCGGAGCTCACCAAGCAGCCGGCTTGCTGGACTCCGGTGCCATTGTTACACTGGGCTGGCCTGATATGGTCCGGCCAGAGGATTTGCTCCCGGGCACAGGGATGCAAGTGACCATGCCAGATGGAGGACCGAAGTCCCTCCAGGTTGCCCGGGGCTTTCTTGATTGGGATGCCGGACGTGGCATGAGGGAGGTGGGGGTATTGCCCGGGTTAGATGCTGAGGTCCTCCTTGGCAATGACTTGGGGCATGTAACATCCATTTTTACGGCGGAGCTGGCTCCTGTTGCTGCGATTACCAGAAGTCAGTCATCAGGAATTGCACCTGAAGGATCCACCGTCCCCCTGCATTTGAGACCAACAGTTCCAGGGGTCTCTGAGGAGACCAAGCAGGTAGGCCAGACTGGGTCGCGACAGTGCACTAACTTACCTTCACCTTTACCGGTTTCCCTGACTTAGAGACTAAGGAGGGGTGGCCAGGATTAGGGACACAGTTTAGGGATGCGGTGAAATCTGATCCCAGCTTGGAGCGCATGAGGTTCTGGGCGTCCGAGTCTAACTCGGGCAGTGGGTCAGAACGGTTCTCATGGCACCGCAGGCTCTTATATAGAGAGCAGACGACAATGGGTCTAGATAGGATCTGGACCGGTAGGAGACAGTTAGTGATACCCAGGGTGTATAGGCAAAAGTTGTTACAGGTAGCCCACTCAATTCCACTAGCTGGGCATCAGAGGGTCACTCGGACGAGAGCCCGGCTGTTGCAGTGTTACTACTGGCCGGGGGCATCAGGGGCAGTGGCAGATTTCTGCCGCTCCTGTGATGCCTGCCAGCGAGTAGGTAAGGCAGGTGATCGGGTGAGGGCACCCCTGAACCCGTTATCGGTAATTGGGGAACCATTCCAAAGGGGAGCTATGGATATAGAGGGTCATCTTATGATCACCAGTTAGTCGGGCAAGCGTTACATACTTACGGTGGTGGATTTTGCCACCCATTACCCTGAGGCTGTAGCGCTTTCCACCATCGATGCTAGGGCAGTAGCAAAAGCAGTGTTAGAGATTTTTACTAGAGTAGGTTTCCCTAGTGAGATTCGAACCGATCAAGGGTCACAATTCATGAGTGAATTGTTGCAGTGTCTCTGGGCCGCGTGCGGGGTGAAGCACCAGTGCACGACCCTTTATCACCCTCAGACAAACAGTTAATGGTACCCTGAAGCAGATGCTGCAAGCTTTTATAGAGGCTGACGGGAAGGACTGGGAGATTCACCTACAGCACTTGCTGTTTGCAAACCGAGAGATACCACAAGAATCTACCAGGTTCTCTCCTTTGTGCTGCTATATGGTCGCAGGGTATGGGGATCTCTGGACCTATTCAATGAGGGATGGGAAGACTACTAATACTGACGCTTCTGTGCTTCAGTATGTAGTAGATCTCAGAGAACGGCTAGAAATGCTTATGGGATTGGCACAGGCTAATCTCAAGGAGGCTCAGACCAAGCAGAAAGCATGGTACAGTATGACCAAAATGCCCGTAGCAGATCATTCAACCCAGAACAGCAAGTGCTTGTTCTAAAGCCCACTCGGCAGAACAAATTAATGGCTGCCTGGTCTGGACCGTACACGGTTCTCAGAAAGATGAATGAGTACAACTATGTTGTGCAGTTAGATGGTGAGATAGGAAGAACTAGGACTTATCACATAAATATGCTGAAAGAGTATTTTGCACTGAGTGTGGCATTAGTGTTGGCTATTTGTAGCCCACCGATGGGGGACCCGGCGAGCAATGCTTTGCCTGACCTCCTAGGGGAGACAAGGAAGGGGGGCACAGTAGAGCAGGTCGAGATAGGGTCCCAGCTCAATGAGCGGCAGAGGGTACAGGTGAGAGCTATGCTAGATCAGTATAGGGTTCTGATTACGGACAAGCCGGTCAGAACACATATCACAGACCACCCAGTGCTCACAAGTGAGCTGAGAGCTCTGCATAAGCATGCCTATCGGGTATCAGCAGAGGTGAAGGGCAGTATAGAGATGGAGGTAGAGGAGATGCTGGCCCTATGGGTAATTGTACCGTCCCAGAGCCCTTGGGCTTGCCCGGTAGTCCTAGTGCCTAAGAAAGACGGGACCACCCGCTTCTGTGTGGACTACTGGCAGCTCAATGTAGGGACGGTGTCAGATGCTTATCCCATGCCCCGCATGGATGAACCGTTAGATGAGCTCGCGGGGGCAAAGTATCTGACAACCATGGATCTGAGCAAGGGGTATTGGCAGATCCCGCTGACCCCATTACAGGGTTTATTGAGAAATGGTTACAATTTAAAATGATAGCTTGCTCCATATGATGTGTATATTTTAATATATAACACAACTTAATGCAACCAACAGCAAACACAAAATGCCTTTAGAGTGAATTGCAACACGTTGACAGGTTTCTTAGATAACCCCCTTATATATATACATGAATTCATTCTTACCCGTTTAATGCCACATTTAAGTCATATCAGTTTATCTAGGCTTCCCTTTAGGTGTTATTTCTCAAAAGAACCTCTTGTAGAAATGGTAATTATTTCAAACGATGTCAGCTGCTTACATCGTTTGAAATAATTTTATTTCTACTTTATATATTGTGTTATATATTAAAATATACACATCATATGGAGCAAGCTATCATTTTAAATTGTAACCATTTCTCAATGAACCCTGTAATGGGAATATAAGTCCTATGGAAGTGCTATGATAATTACTCCTAATACCTAATATGCGTATTTTCCCTATTAGGGGTTTTCTTGGACAAGAGAGTTTCTGATTAGGGATAGGTAAACTGATATGCCATAAACGTGGCATTTATAAGGCGTTTGTCATGTTTAAACTCCGAATTAAACGCGGTTTGTGATATTAGGAGCTAATAGCACTACTAAAAAACTAAATGAGGACTAATGACTAACCATTTTTGGGTTTTTGAAGGTTACAATATAACAAGGCTGTCTTGAATGGTGATATTAAATGTACATCATTATAAGCACAATATACTGTATGCAGTGATACTATTATCCTTAAGTGTAATTATCAATGTCTGATTAAAACTCTCCACAATAGATGGTGACTAATATGAGATGATCAGGCAATTATTTTTGTTGCACTTTTAGGAAATACCTAAAGAAGTAATATATTCATAGGCTTTCCCAGTATAGAGGATACACCCAAAAGGCAGGGTTTTATTACCAGACAGATATATATATATTCCATAGATATAGGTGACCAGCGCATCAGAAACAAATTGAATCCTTTTCATAAAGTATAAATTTCCGCTTCGACCATTCACTATATAGGGTATATATACAGCATCCCTGGCAGGGGATAGGGGACTAGTACCTAGTGCTCTCTAGCACATGTGTAGTACAAATAATGTCCCCTATAAAGCTGATAAGTATATAAATCCACAGGGGTAACTCACTGTTGGGGTTCCCAGGTCCTCAGTTAAATTAAAATGGACCGGGGACCACCTTGCTCAGCCGGCTGTTACTGGAAACAATGCTGCTGTACCCGGGGAGACTTCAAACCACGCCCAGGGCTGCTGGATCCTGATCTGATGACGTACGAGCGCTCGGGAAATGAAGGGACAGGCAAACAGAGCAAGTCTGATCCTTCATCTCAAATGTATTAGTTACAGGCAATAATATTCATACAGGAAAAGAAGGTGTTAACGTTAGAGGCGTAACTTAGAACAATATTAGCATATCACTGAATAACAGTTTTCTCTGGGGACTCTCTCACCCATCTCAGCTTTATGTTATTGCAACAAAACTTGCAGGTTACGCTGATTCTGAGGACACACAGTACTGACGTACAGCTAAGGCCTCGGGCATGAGCGCGGACCCGTGCTGAGGCGTGCTGCTGCTCGGCACTGAGCCCCTGCAGCCGCAATGAGAGCGGCTTTAGCAGGGGCTCGCGCACGCGTCCGCACGCTTGGAGAAGCGTGTGTCTCATGGAGGTTTCAAATTTGGCGCTCGCCGGAGCGCAGGGCCGGTCACATGAGCAGTTCGCCCAATGAGGGCGAACCAGCTCCGTGACGTCACTGGCCCGCCCCCGACACGCCCACGGACGGCGCGCTGTGTAAGGCCAGGGGAAGCACCGCTTTCCCGGAGCCTCAGCGCTCCTCCGCCCGCATTAATTCACTATGTCCCAGTCCTAACAAAACAATCCTGCTTATCTGCAATAAGTAACAAAAGTTGATACATACTGCCTACATATCTGAAGGTCATTTTCATTTTTCGCTTACTCGTTTATTTAATTCAGACAACAGTTTAAGCAAAACAGCCTAAATAGCAAAATGGAGATTTTAGCCTTCCCCTTTCAGAGAGTGCGGGGTGTGAGAAAGAGGAGGGAAGTGTAACCCATGGAAGGTGGGCCCCCGTACTTCCTCCAGTTGTAACCCATGGAAGGTGGGCCCATGTACTTCCTCCAGTTGTAACCCATGGAAGGTGGGCCCCCGTACTTCCTCCAGTTGTAACCCATGGAATGTGGGCCCCGTACTTCCTCCAGATGTAACCCATGGAAGGTGGGCCCCCATACTTCCTCCAGTTGTAACCCATGGAAGGTGGGCACCCATACTTCCTCCAGTTGTAACCCATGGAAGGTGGGCCCCAGTACTTTCTCCAGTTGATGCCTGGATAATGAAGGTCACCCGTAATTAAAGTGTGAGCTGCTGTAGTTGTGTTGGCTTTTCCATCTGCAAAAGTAATCTGTCTTCCCCGGTCGCCTAAATATCTGCTCGTCTATAGCAGATCCATATGAATATTTCATTTGTACTTTTATCTCTACTGCATATTTCCCATCACACAGTATCTGCAATGTCACCAATCGTTCCAGAAACATCTTCCCTTCCAATAGGGTTTACTTTTAAATAGACTCCACCACCTCTTCTATTTGCCTCATCGCTCAAAAAAAAAGGAATAACGCTTTAAATTAACTCCCCAGTCGGGAATTTCATCCCCCCACCATGTTTCAGTAATTCCCATAATATCACATTGCTCTTGTATGGATATTATTTATATACATGGCTGTTATCTTAACTGCTTTTGCCTTTCCACTTCCATGGACGTAAGTCCCCGTAGGTTTGTTAGTATGATCTGTTATGATGCGCGCTTGGCCCTGTGGTTTTGGGTTCGGTTCTAAATATTTGGTGTGTTTTGGTCTTGCCAAAAACGCGTTAATAGATTTTGGATTATGGAGACAATGTGAATTTGATGCAATAAAATCCTAATGACATGTAACATGGAGCTGTTTTTGTGTTTCCTATGTAAGTATTTATGCCATTTAGGTAAAATAATGATAATATTAGAGAGTAGGGACAGGTCATATCATGTACAAAGTACTTTATATATAACGGTATCACATAAGGCACAGATAAGGGGCTGTTAATGCATACTGGTAAATGTAACGGCTACAGCAGCCGAGTTAGGAATACAGTAAGTAGGAGACAGGTGAGATAGTGCAGTGGTATATCTCACTCTGATTATATATATATATATATAGATATATATATACATGTAGAGGTATCAGTACCGTGTTAGCCGAGCTTCAATAATCAAAAAATAAATAGATGATACCGTTCTGTGGCTAACGAAATGCTTTTATTTGTGCGAGCTTTCGAGATACACTGATCTCTTCTTCCGGCGATGTTACAATGAATGAAGCAAGGATTACTTAAAAACAGTGTCTCTTGGAATGTTATCTGTGCTGGTCCTTCCCCCGGTGTGGATGAGATTTATGGCTGGAGGTGTCAAAGGGTAACTGAAAGCAAGTGAAGAAAGAGTGTGTATGTGTATCAGTGTGAATAAAAATGAATGGAGAGCCCACAGTATAAACAGTGCTCTACACAAGGTGTGTGTGGAGTGAGAGGGGATATAAATGGTGTGGGTGGGTGTGGAAATGTGAGAGTTTGTAGCACAACTAAAAGTGTGTGTGGATACTATGTGGTCCCTATTGGTGTATAGAGAACTAGCGAACTCTCTTCCCATGAGCGCTAAAGGCCATGTATGTACATACTGTGCTATATGTATGCACACACAGCTGTCTCTCACACATACTAATACTCCTTATTTTTCCATCCCTATACACCAATAGGGACCACATACTGCTGCGGCACAGTTTATTCGAGCATTTGCCCGTTCTGTGCCGCAGCAGTAGCCTGGCGCGCGCCCGAGTGTGACGGGCGCGCGCCGAAGCAGCGGAAGAGCGCCCTCCGATCGGGGCGCTCTCCCTACCGCTGCCGGGTCCGCCGGGTCCCCCGGAACCCCCTGCCGCTGTCCCGCGATCGCGGGACACCAGGGCTCCCTCGGGGAGCCCCTGGACACGCGTGCAGGGGGCGCACGCTCCCGATGACGCGTGACCGCGCGTCTATGACGCGCGGCACGCCGAGGGGCGGCCACTAGCAAGCCGGGA
>WSYH01005162.1:0-46755 GCA_036426205.1 Ascaphus truei | reverse complement strand
TTATAGTTGATCAAGATTAAAAACACGTATAAAACATTCAAACATTACACCAAATGAGCAAACCTTGTATTTGTGTGTGTCTAAGCGGTTTTGCCCACAGTGGGGGCTTTCATCATACAATCTATTGTTCACACGAGATACCAATATCCACCATATCTCTATAGGAACAATAATGTATTATACATAGACTTGCATTTAACCAGCATACCCTGCAAGTGTGTCTCAAATGGTTTTGCCCGCAGTTGGGGGCTTCAATCTCATCGTTCACACTCCATAAAGAGGCATTAGAATCTACCACTGTGTTATTCATTTGGAAATATTATACAGTGCCCCTAGACACACTTTTGAAAAGATATCATTGCACCCTTGGATAGAGGTTACCTGTATTTTTGCCAACTTACCAGCACATATATAGAGATTACATCTCTGATAAATACTCCTTCCGCCATTGAGGTTTGAAGGAGCATACTTACCTGCTTGTCCATTAACAGTGATAATCGCTATTTAGACGCCCATGGTGAAACTTAATATAGCAATTTACTGCCAATTCACCTAACCACTTCAATACGGGTTTTTTTTAATGTTTGAATGTTTTATACGTGTTTTTAATCTTGATCAACTGCACCAAATATCATACACGGACGAGCGGTTTATTCACCTTTTCTAACTATCATAGTTTAGTTAATAATTCCTATTCCACTCCCTCTCCCCCTTTCTTTTTTTCTTTGAGCAGACAGTAGCAATCCAGTTACTAAAAAGATGAATCATGCATTCAGTTGAACATTTCTCCACAAACTGTAGTGGTGGAATTTTATGGTGAGTCACTGTGTAAATGCAGACTCAAAGATTGAGAAAGTGAGTGAAATAAAATAAATTAAAAGGCAGGGAGGAGGAAAAATCCCATTAGCACTTTAGCAATGCCGGCCAAAAATCCTCATCACACAAAGAACTTGGATTGTAGATTTAGAGCCTATAAATTGTTCGAAGGAGGATGGCAGCAGAAGTCTAGCCGGTGTTGATACAATGTCATTTTGACAAATGAAAATGTACAGTTCAGCAAATGAACACAGCCCATACTTTCCTTGTACAACTTGCACAAGTATTTTATACCTTCCAAGATACCCTTTATAATTACCGCTGTTATGTAAACAAATATCAAAAAGATGTATTTGTAGTACTTTCACGCTCTAGATCTTATCTACTTAAAGTGATTTGTAATGCAGGTCTTCTAAAATTCTGCAGACTTCTATTTTTAACTTTTTTTTTCCAGGCTGTATTTGTTCTGTGATGGTTTTACACTCCACTGGCTCTCTTTGAATTACCTATTCTTTATGGCTTCCTGGTGCTTTTGGCAAGTGAACTAAAATTCTCTCTGTGCCTTGAATAATGTTATGTACGTGACTTGACAGCATTTGACTGCACTTGACTAAATTGTTCCATACAACAAAGGACACTAAAATGGCCCAAACACACAGCTGCTCTTAGCCTGGTAAAGACCAAAGACCATTACACGGAGTAATCAAAATAATGGGTTGCATATGTACTCAAAACATATACTGTTCTGAGTATATATGTATGGTGTTAAAGGAAAAAACTTTTAAAGATAAATGGGATTCTTTTTACGAATTCAAGTGAAGTGCATACCTGCATTGCAACATATATTGGAGACTTAGGCCCAGGTCCACAAAAAGATGCTAAGCTTTAGCATGTCTTTATTCCCATTAAAATTAATGGGAGGGGATGCATGCTAAAGCTTAGCACCCTTTTGTGGATCTGGGCCTCAGTGTCACATTTTCGATATTTTAAGGATTGTTCAGAATTACAGTAGTTGTTCCAAAAGTGACTCCAAAATTGCAGTGATCAAGGTTGAATTACAAAGAAGTTTTTTTTAATGAAATACGTAATAAGAAAGAGGAGAAAACATATGTAACTTGCAGAAAAATAGATAATTGGACTAAATATTATAAATCATTGTTTCAGTTTTTTAATTAAATGTTTGTGCATGATATTGAAACATATACGGAACCCTCCACATCAAATAAACTTTGTTACATGTATGTCTTTGATTTTATACACTACACTATTTTCTGCTTATTAAGTCACACATTAAATAAGTTATGGTGGGTACAAAAGTGACAAAAAAACCCCCCCCCATCGTAGTGCTGTAAGTGCTTATTAAAAGCACTTGAATGAAAATATGATATAGAGAGATTTGACAAGATCTCACATTTTGATAGATCGTGGGATCTATCAAAATGTGAGATCTTGTCAAATCTGTGTCTTTGTAATATTTCCTACAAGTGATTTAAATAAGCACTTGTCGCACTATGGTGGAGGGTTTTTTGTCACTTTTTTACCATCCATAACGTATTTAATCTGTGGCTTAATAAGCAGAAAATAGTGTAGTGCATAAAACCAAAGACATACATGTAACAAAGTTTATTTGATGTGTAGGGTTCAGTACAGGCAGTCCTCGGTTATCCAACACAATGCGTTACTCAAAATGGCATTGGATAGCGAAACGTCTTAAAGCGAAACACGTTTTTCCATAGGAACACTGTTTAAATGAAAGGTTCCGTGCCTGAAGGCATTTTTAATGCTAAAATACACAAAATATTTTACTCAGGCAATAAGATATGCAGCACACACATACATTATATAGTGTAGATACTGTATTATATATATAATATAACATAATATATCATGTAATTTAATAATATAATATATTATATAGTATAATATAATATTATATTATATGATATATATATTATATACACATAAACAACTTTGCAAAGTGTCGTAAGAGCGTTGGATAAGCCGTTTTGGCGTTGTAAAAATGAACATAGGTATGCATTGCATAGCGTTGGATAAGCCATTCGTTGTAAAGCGAAGCGTTGTAAAACGAGGACTGCCTGTATATGTTTTAATCTCATGCACAAACACTTACTTAAACTGAAACACTGATTTATAATATTTAGTCCAAGTTTAGTATTTAGTTTCAAATTAATCAAACATATGGCATGAAACTCTTCCAGATTTTCCCAAAATTGAAAAATGGACACAGCAAAACTATATCGGTAGCCTGATGCCTTTGGGTATATGTATAAAGAGTGCACTAATGCAATCTTGCACCAAATGTATAAAACAATTATTTTCGTCAAATGTGCCAGACAAATCTGGTGCAATTTTTGCTCCAGAACTACATCACTGTTGCACCAAGGAAATGTAGTTCCATGA
Source organism: Ascaphus truei (assembly GCA_036426205.1). Lineage (NCBI taxonomy): Eukaryota > Metazoa > Chordata > Amphibia > Anura > Ascaphidae > Ascaphus > Ascaphus truei. The sequence continues at coordinate 43,518 of WSYH01005162.1, read as the reverse complement.
CCCCACATAATGCTTAGACAAGATTAAAATTGTTCTCGGTTGCTGCCTCTATTTAACACATAATTAATGGTGCTACATCAAGTTTATCTATTGTTAACTTTGTGGTACCCTGCTTCTCACTATATTAAATAAGGGGTATGTGTCTATTTGGATTCAAATTGCCTTCATTCTTATTTTAACTATGTGCAAGAGGTACTGGAATTGGAATTATAATTGTGGCACACAGAAATCTTCTTTAAATTGCGCACGTGTGCGCCTATGTACTAACCTCACCTTACTCAATTTGCCTCATTAGTGCAATAAAGGAATTTTCAATTTTTTAGTGCACAGGAATGGGCTGTGCTAAGTGTAAAGATGTAAAGGGTATATACATTTATTATTATTATTTACTAAAAAAAAGTGTGTTTCTGTGTACCCCCAAAAAGGAGATAGTCAAAATAATTATCCAAATTGAAGCTGGCATAATACATAGAAGGTATGTTTGTATGGGTAACGCATAATTAAGTTGCTTTATAGCAACCAAAAATGCATTTGGCCCAGCACGGATGTTTCATTACATAGATTAACAAAATATATTATTTTCATACTATGGCTATTATAAGAAATATTACAGTAATAATGTATATTTACTAATACTGCTAATAAATAAAAAATACACAATATTTATATTTAAATTGTATCAATCAGGTATTCAACATGACACAATGCGTCAAAATTCATTTCAGACAACGTATTATAAGTCACATAACGACTTTCATACTTAAGACACATTTTGTGAAGGTTTGTACTGTACTACTTTTTAGCACAAAAATGTCAACGCATAAAAAAAAAATCATATAAAATCTTGTTACAGGGGCCCTGAATAGCCCTGGTAATAGGGTCTCTGAGCTTTGCTGAATGGGACATTCTGATTCTCCATAATTTATGTAACATGCTTTTTCAGGGTTTATCTTTCAAAATAACTCAGGTGCAAAACCAGTAAAAATATACTTCAGCAGACATATAAGAGGACGAAACCCCATTAATTCATTGGGGGTCATGTATTAAAGTCTCCCGGCTGCAAAAGTGGGCCTGAATTGCACCAAATGTATAAAACAAATAAAATAAAGGTACGATAGAAAACAATGGGATTTTTTTGTTTGTTTGTTTTGTTGCTTTTATAACTTTTTTTAACTCCAGTTTTGCCTCACTTCTGTGGCCTTGACAATATGACCCCTATTGTCACGTTCTCTAGACTGGGAACTCATTATTTATGTCCTAAATACCCAGAAAGGGATAAGTAAGGCCCAAACTTTCTGAATAAAGTTTAATAGCCTGTCAGGCTCTGACTAGTTATGTTTCCCTTCTTGCTCTTTTGAGCGCATACAGTACATAACTTGATGATATTATGAAATACAGTCCAACTTCCATGCTATGTATACTGTATTTCTAGTGCGGTAAAAGGCAAAATCAATTATTAGTGTCACCGTTATCAGATCATGACACAAGATAGAATGTTTCTTGCCATTTCAGAAAAAAAAAACATTTGATGAAAAAAGAAAAAGCAATGCTAGGCTGGGAAAATGTCTGAAGTTGTGAATATCGTCCTGGGAAAGTGTAAGATTTATAGAAGTAAAGAGTGAGCAATAGGAAGATGAAAACTAGAGTTGCTGTCAGCATAACATATTTATAACTCCAGACATTAATAAAGATTAGTGAAAGGCAACCAGAGACATTGTATAATAAGCAAAATTGTTTTTACTGTATGTTCTGATATGTAAATAAAATGTCCATGCTATGTAACAAGAAAAAGAGGAAAATTTGACATTATTTGGATCTAGCTTGATTTCTTATAAAAAGTATTCTGATGTACAGTATATAAATGTTATTTTTCTCATGTAACCACTGCTTCGTTTTTACATCAACACGTAATAAAAAAAAAATCTTTAAAAGATGTCTTTGAAAACCCTGGTAACATTCATTTTTATTATGCACCTCATTTGTAAAAACAAAGCTTCATTGGACATGTGGCCTGCATTTGTGATATATATATATATACAGGCCAGCCCTGTTCAATATTCATTGGCAGTGCACTTCGTCCCTGGGTTGCTTAACCCTGACCCCTGCTTATCCTCAGCATGATTTCACCATTTGGGGACTTACTATGAGTACTACTAGTACATCATTTGGACTCTCTCCCTTTGCTGCTCATTTCATGTGTACAGCATAGCACTGGCATCAGTCTATTTTTTCAGAATGCAGCACATTGTAGGGTCATTTGTATGTTTACTTGAGTGGCTTTGTTTACATTATATGATTCATTTCTCAGCCAGTTAGGTATTTATGCTGTGTGTTTTATTATGCTTATTATTCCACCTATTTACCATGCCTGTCATGTTTATGTCATTCTATGCAGTATTTAAAGTAGATATTTCTCTTTTTGCTGCTTCATTAGCAGGTATTTGAGGTATAACCATTTTTTCATGTGGTCTGGTTTGTTTAATAATCTTTTCATAGATCGGCCGATCTCATCTGCATTACTGGGGGAATAAACATTTTCCCCTGGTTCTGCCATGTTAAATTTGAACCTTTATGTTTTGGGTCTTACCAGACCTTTATGTTATTTGGTGTAGAATTTATTACATTAATTACACACAGCAATTTCTTATGTGGTATTTGTTTGGGTCTGTCTTGTGTGTTTTTTTTATTACTCATTGCTAATAAAGTATATTTTTTCTAATTTCTCAATATACATTGTTTGAGTACACCTTTTTGACCCTTCTTTTTCTCTTTTTTACTATATATATATATATATATATATATATATATATATATATATATATACACACATATACACACACACACACACACATATGATATATATATATATATATATATATTATATATATAGATATATAATATATTATATATATATATAATATTATATCTAATGGACATATGTTATATATATACTATTATATATTACATATATATAATAATTATATATATATATATATACATATATCTATATATATATATCTGCTATATATCTATCTATATATTATATATATATATTATATTATATGGACATAATGTATAAATAGCTATTTAGCATGCAAAGATTGTAGTGATTTTCCACTTAAAAAAAATTATTACGTCTACTAAATAGTTTGATGCATTTTCTACTTTAGTAGCTGACTCTGCCAGTTTGTCCAACTATTGGAACATGGAAAACACCTAAATTGGTTATTTTCAATTTGTCTATAATGACGAAAGATAACCTCTATATCAAGCAAACTCGAATGAAGGACTCGCTGAAGTGCAGGATACCCACAGGTATTAACAAAAATGTGATCAGATTGTCTGGGTCAATGAAGCATAGTTGTTTTATGGTATCTGTACTACTGCCGGTGTAGTCATCCATCAGTCCAGTTTTCCACAGTCCCCATTCCTGAATGATATTGTAGTGACGATTCCCTGGACAATGAAAAGCTTTGTGAATACAGAAACTCATTCGCTGTGTTTATGTGAGGAGATGGAGGCTTTCTGTCACACAGGGAAGGGTGGACTCGCTCCCTGGTGAAAGTCGAAGAAGGAACTCTCTCTCGAACCTGAGACTGGGAAAGCTGATTGTAGACACTGAAGTGGGATTCGCTTGGTGGCTGCGATCCTTGGCCTGCGATTGCAGGAAGACGAGGCATCATGGTGGTGGTGGTAAAGTGAGTAGGAAAAGGTTGGTATGGCACAGTTTCCATTGTCTGAACGCTGTAACTGGTGTAAGGTGCAACAGAAGTCCACATATTACAGCTTAGCGGTGGTGGTGGAGGAGGTAAATCTTCAACCCCTGACACTCCTGCAATTTCAGCACCAGAAGTAGAGTACATGCATGCTTCCCTCGGTGTCATTTCATTGCGGTAAGGTGGACTCAACATTTGCTGGTCATATGGAGGAGGGGATCGAAAATAGTGATCGTCTGCCATAGAAGAAGAAGGATCTAGATATGATCGTTTGCAAGGTAAGTCGAGGTGACGTGCACCCTCTATAAAACAAAGAATTGCATATTTAGGAGAGAGAAGCATATTGCACCAGTTAAAATAATATTGGAAAAAATCCCTATGAATTTGAGCACTACCTGTAAAAGGTGTAGCCAGTCAAATTCCAGTATAATTTCTCTTAGCTTTATGGTGGCAACAATCGTGTAAAACTTTTGCAAAGTCAATATCAGATTAATGAAAAAAGGGCAATTTAAAGCAATGTGGTTTTTCTTTAAATGCACCAGCATTGCAATTTCTCAAGTGTTAAAATATGCCTAGTGTACCTTCCAATGTGGATCAAATAAAACTTTACTGCATATGACCTAAAATGCAACAAAATACATCCATTATAAAGATACAATTTGAATTCAAATAATTATATATGACTTTGCTTTGGCACAGGGTAATATCTCTTTCATTTGAACTGATTGATTGAGTTGTATGTTCCTTTTGAAACCAGGTTTTACTTACATTCATCTTGTTGGTTGACTACTTTTTTCCCCATTGTATATCTTGACAATTATAAGAAGTATCAAAAGCTTCTTAGAAATGTCCTTTCTTTTGTTTCTTGCCTGAATTACAATGCAATTACTAGGAATGCTGTAAATAACTAAGGCACTGTTAAAGATAAGCTTGAGAGTACATAATGATATCTGGTGGTAAAATGTCAATAGACCTGATAATTTTCAAGTTTATAAATCAAGGTAATTTTTTCCCAGAACTTATTTTCCATTTCTCTCTTAATAAATCATATTACCCACATGTATTTATCAATTTTATTGCTATCTTAGTAAAGCAGCACCTCATGAAAATGAGCATATTGCACTTAAAAGTGGCATACATCCTGAGCCCAAAGTAAACTAATGACAGTAGCATGTTAAAAAGGTTTAATATAGATGACTGTCATCTTAATAAAAATGATCAAATACCTATATAAGTATCTTAAAATATTTGTTTTACTTTCAATGTTTGTAACCAAATGCTGTCGTGAGTTGGCAATAATTTTTTCAATCCTAGAGTCTACAGATGCATGTATATTTTGATCTTTCGTGTGAAAGTAATCATTATTCCATTTTGAGCCATACAGATAAATACATAAAGTATGTGATAAGCATCACTTTAATAAAAGCCAAAGAAAAGAAAAACGTAAGTAAAACTGTTAACTGTCAGAATGATTGACTCTTTTTAAGAAAACTAGTTGCTTTGATGTTATTTATAATTTGCCCCTCCACCGTCTTACATGGGAAAAATAATATTCTTGAATGTTCCTGAAAAAAATTCCCTTCTAATAAATGATGGATCCCTAGAAAGTATTATATGCTTCTCTTAGAATGAATGGTCCTCATGCACTTTGGCAGCTATTAATATCCAGTAATACATCACGATATATTATATAAACAATAATAGACAGAACTCTAAATAATGAATAAAAAAATCATGAAGTACAGGGTGCAAACGGAACAAAGTGGGCCCAAACAAACCCACTGAAGATCATATAAACCAAAACAAGGGCTCCAGCACACACTGATTAATAAAGAAAATGAAAGAGTCACGGAATTTTTCCTTTAGTGTTTTTTCCCCCAACTCCCCTTCCCTGTGTCTCTCCCCCCTACTCTTGTGCTTTTAAAAATCCATATATTCTGCATTTATAGTCGTGTAGCATTTCCATATTTGTGTTATACCTATTGTTTTATTATTACTTCTATTAAATTTTTGGCTTATTCCGTGACTCTTTCGTTTTCTCTATTAATCAGTGTGTGCTGGAGCCCTTGTTTTGGTTTATCACAATATATTGTTCACCCATGGACAGATTAATGCGGTATTTGTAGGTGTGATGTATCAAGGCAAATATTCAACAAAATTTATGCAAATTGCATCTTTTTCATCTGGCATCTATTTGTATCAATGTATCTGTGCTCCAAATTCTGTATCATGTGCAGCTTGTGATTTGAGGAGTTACATGACACACAGGTTATAATTTGATGTATCAAGCGCTCCATCCCAATATGTAACTTTTGTATCTATTTGTGTTAAAAAAAAATCTGACAGATATGAGGTGGAGAGAACTTTTCTGGCCAAAAATGTACGTCAAATTTAATAAACACTTTCCTACATTTGCAGTAAAACAGAATCCATTTACACGTTCTTTACGTTGATACATCTGCCTGTAAGTCTTCTCAAGAAATTATATGAAAGTAGCCCTGTGGACTTGGAAAAGGAAGTCCATGGCATCAGCAAACAACACACCTTTATGAACTAAATATACTTTTTTTTAACTCAAAGCATAACTGCAAGTAAAGAACTGTTGGAATACTAGGTATACATTGTGTATTTCTGCTTCTGCCTGTCAGCTTTAAATTCTACATTACCTCTTCTTTTCAGACAGTGATAAAACAGCCCGGAGTCTCTCTGTGCTGCAAAGGAATTGAGCGGCAGATCTTGAGTATCAGAAGTTGCAAACTGCATGTGTGCACCATTCTCATATTGATAATGTTGCAGGCCCTGGTGACTTCCATGAAGTGCATTAATGTCTGATTTGCTTGATAGCTGACCTGGGTGACTGGATACCAATCTTTGCCTCATGATGCTTTTAGAAATCACAGGATATTCTTTGCTGCAGGAGAAATTTTGACAGTTACATAGTTACATGGTAGATTAGGCTGAAAAAAGACATGTCAATCAAGTTCAACCTATGCAAAATTTGGACGACCGATACATTATCCTATATTTGTATTTACAGTATTTTGATCTAGAGGAAGGCAAACAAAAAACCCCACTGAAACATCATCCAATGATGTCTCATAAGGGGGAAAAAAATCCTTATTGACTCCAAATAATGGCAATCAGATTTCTCCCTGGATCAACTGTCCTTATTGTAAAGAACCCTTTCCTTTGTTGCTGGTGAAAGCTCCTTTCCGCCAACCTTAAGGGATGATCCCATGTAGTTTGTACTGCTCTTGGGATGAATAGTTATTTTGAAAGCTGCTTGTATTGTCCCCAAATATATTTGTAAATAGTTATCATATCCCCTCTTAGATGCCTCTTTGTAATGTAAACAAATCTAAATGGCTAGCTTCTCATAATACTGTAAGTCAGATTTTCCATCCCCTTTATTAATTTGGCGGATCTTCTCTGCACTTTTTTTAGTTCCATAATGTATTTTTATGGAGTGGCTACAAATACTGTACTCGATTTGTGGGTCTCACAAATGCTTTATAGAGGGGCCTAATCATGCTTTCTTCCCTTCCATCCATTTCCCACTTAATGCAAGATAAAAGCTTGTTTGCCTTTGCAACTACTGCATGACATTAGGCACTATTGCTGAGCCTGCTGACTACAACTCGTAAATCATTCTCCATCAAGGAATCACCTGTTTATTCTTGTTTTCCAAATGCATAACTTTCCAAATGCATAACTTTACAGGTATCTGTATTAAATACCTTCTGCCATTTACTTGCCAAATTTTCCAGACTATCCAAGTCCTTCTGGAGAGAAATTACATCCTGCTCTGATTTTACTACCTTACACAATTTAGTGTCCTCAGCAAATATGGACACATTTCTCCCTATGTCAACCTCAAGGTCATTAATAATTAAGTTAAAAAGCAAGGGTCCCAGTGCCGATCCTTGAGGTAATTCGCTCATAACTTTAGCCCAACCAGAGAAGGTTCCATTTATGACAACTCTCTGTCTATCTTTCAACAAGTTTTCAATCCAGGTGCAAATATTCTTACAGTCCAAGTTGCTTTCTTTTGTACACTAGCCTCTTTAACTAAAGTTAAAGACATTTAGAGTTTTGGAACAAATGGGATGAATTTAAATGTATTCTAAAAACTAGCATGGTTCATTGTGTAATGATAACTTAAGCTGAAAAGTCTGACACACTTTGGTCTGTTTACAACACGAGTTGCAGTTTTAGGATATAGTTTTCTACTGGGAATATATTATCACCAAATCCCGTTTGGGGAAATGGCACCTGAAGTCCATACTATGGGCAATTAAACATGTGGAAAGTGTGTACAGTATTCGAATACATTTAAGAGTACTAGGGACAATAACATCTCTATGAATAAATTATTAACTGTTCTTCATGGAGTGGTATTTGTCTCCTTTGGTGCTTGTGCTGTAAATTCTACATGATAAGATATAGATCTTTATCTGCCAACATAGATCTGCAATCAAAATCAAAGATCTTAAAAATGCTCTAGTTACATAGTAGAGGAGGTTGAAAAAATACATTTGTCCATCGAGTTCAAACTATGTTAAATTTAGACGACAGATACTTATCCTTTCTTTGCATTGGCAGTAAATTGATCAAGAGGAAGGCAAACAAAATGCCCCAGTGAAATATCATCCAATGTGGTCTCATAAGGGGGAAAAATAATTTCTAACTGACTACACTAATGGCAAAACCATTTCTCCTTGGAGCAACATCCTTTCAATGTTTACTTATATGGCATATCAATGTATACCTTTCCTTTCCAAAATGATGTTCAAAATATTTTTGAAGATATCTATTTTATCTGCCATCACAGTCTCCATGGGTAATGAACTCCACATGTTAACTGCACTTACTGTAAAGCAACCTTTCCTCTGTTGCTGGTGACTTGACTATACCTGCCTCTCAAGCCTCAGATCCTAGGCCAAGGTCGGTGTACTATTCCCTACCTCTGCCCTGCGGGTTCGTATCCTATTTTGCAGTCAGCAATGTTACAACTTCAAAATCAGGAAATGTCCCGACAAGCCGGAAGTATACTGGTCTAGCGCTGTGCGATCTTGCGTATCAACCAGGCATAAGTCAGCATGCACATTTCAATACCCAACCTCATTTAAAAAAACATTTTGAACAAAACATTACTAGCAATGACAACTAATACAAAATGACAAAACATACAGAACACCCACAAGCTCATATTGAACCCCCAAAATAACCACAACATATATATATATAAGCTTATAAGTGTCACAGTGGAGTGCTACTGAGCATGGCAATATACATTTAAAACCAGAGACACAGACAGAGCTTAATGCACATCCAGCGAAAATTTATACACGGCACAGTGCCTAAATATACATGTATAGATATCTATTAAATAAAATGGTCTTTTAGGTTAACATTTTGGCCAAATTGTTGTAAGCCCCTGAGCCACTGCACGTCAGACCCCATCTCAAGGGTCCCTACACTAATATAAATTCTTAATAACCTGTGCATTACCAGGAAGAATGATTTATAATAAATCTGTCAAAATTAGTTGCAAAGTTCTAAGTCAGATTGAAGCTTTTATTAACCTGTACATTACCAGGAAAAGTACTCTGTATTAGATTTGTCACAATCACACTGCAAGCAAGCAAATTCCCCTGAGAGTGGGAGATGCTATGGAGTGAGATTTTAACCATTTGAAAGTGGGAGGGGGTGAGCAGAACACCCATACAGAACACCCACAAGCTCATATTGAACCCCTAAAATAACTACAACATATATATATATATATATATATATATATATATATATATATATATATATATATATATATGCGTATAAGTGTCACAGAGGAGTGCAACTGAGCATGGCAACATATATATTCTTCCTGGTAATGCACAGGTTATTAAGAATTTATATTAGTGTAGGGACCCTTGAGATGGGGTCTGCCGTGCAGTGGCTCAGGGGCTTACAACAATGTGGCCAAAATGTTAAACTAAAAGACCATTTTATTTAATAGATATCTATACATATATATTTAGGCACTGTACCGTGTATAAAGTTTCGCTGGATGTGCATTGAGCTCTGTCTGTGTTTCATGTTCGTATCTGGTTTTAAATGTATATTGCCATGCTCAGTAGCACACATCTGTGACACTTATACGCTTATATATATGTTGTGGTTATTTTGGGGGTTCAATATGAGCTTGTGGGTGTTCTGTATGTTTTACCATTCTTGTTCAGCTGGTCTTAGCTGATTGGAGAGTGGCAACCTCCTACCTAATTTAAGCTCACCCCCTCCCACTTTCAAATGGTTAAAAGCTCACTCCATAGCATCTCCCACTCTCAGGGGAACTTGCTTGCTTGCAGTGTGATTGTGAAAAATCTAATACAGAGTGCTTTTCCTGGTAATGTACAGGTTAATAAAAGCTTCAATCAGACTTAGAACTTTGCAACTAATTTTGACAGATTTATTATAAATCATTCTTCCTGGTAATGCACAGGTTATTAAGAATTTATATTAGTGTAGGGACCCTTGAGATGTGGTCTGCCGTGCAGTGGCTCAGGGGCTTACAACAATTTGGCCAAAATGTTAACCTAAAAGACCATTTTATTTAATAGATATCTATACATGCATATTCAGGCACTGTACCGTGTATAAAGTTTCGCTGGATGTGCATTGAGCTCTGTCTGTGTTTCATACTCGTCTCTGGTTTTAAATAAAACAAAATGACCCCTGAAAGTATCCTATGTCTATTTAAACTACAACACGAATGAAACAAGAATACAAAACTTGGTCACATTGTGTCTACAGACATATTAAAAAGAACTTAAAAGAAAACAATCCATAACACTTGACTGATACTCCTGGCACACTAAACTGTTACTTAAGAATTTTGGCAGATATTGTTTTCAACTCCATAATTTTCTTAGATATAAAATGTACATGTTAATTTAAAGGAGTGACTATGTAAAACAACTTTGTTGTCTATATAGACCTCTTATATCTGTGATGTCAATTTCAAGAAATATATCTATGTCGTATGAGTTTGCATCTCACTTAATATGATCAAAGTCTATATAGATAGATCTTTTACCAATTATATATGAATAGATAATAATCCCTAGAGGACCATGGCACATATAAAATCACCCATAGACATCATCTGTTATAATGGGTTAATGATCTAGAATAGAAAATAAACAAATTATCACTATGGAATTAATAACCTCTGATGGAGTTGTAGAGATACAACAAAACACGTAAGGCGACTCGTTTCCCCAGTGAAGGCTTTTGCATAGCAGCACAGACTGACAGAGAGCAAGCTCAGAACCAGAAGTAACCTGATCTACCATGTAAGGAACATCCGTGGTTACTCGGCGTATCTCTTGGGTCTGCAACTATACAAACCGGGGGACTGAGTTTGCGGTGCACCGGCACCACTTCCAGTATCCCGTTTTGAGCAACTACACATGCTGCTGATGAGCTCCAGACTGCGGAGCCTTCTATAGCTGTGACGAAGATGAACTGCTGAGTATTGCACTCAGAAACGTTTACAAGGGTAACCATTAATGTTTTTTTATTATATATATATGCAAATACAACTGTATGCTCATCTGCATGTCTTAGGCAGGTCTGTAACCCCGCCTCTCCCCATTATCACCCAGCATACAGCACTTCCACTGCAGCAAGGGATTCTGGGAAATGACATGCAAATATATATATTACATATAATATATTTAAAAAGATAAAGAAAAAACAGGCGCACTCCTAGTGTGTTAAAGTATAAAAATAATTTATCGGACTGGAACAAATATAAAATGTGCACTCACAAACAGAGCTTTGATAATAGCATGTATGAGATATCCTGGTGGGTGCTTAGTCACTCTTTATACCGGATAGAGTAATTACTCCATGTGTCCCACAGATCTACTTCCTCTGGCTACAGACACTTCTCCAGGAGTTAGTTCCTGCTCACTCTAAACCTCACGGTGTGGATCCAAGCCATCACACTTGCCCTCTGCTGCCTAGGGGTTCAATCGTCTGCTTCTCTGTTTGCATACAATAAAACCACAGCTGCTGCACTTGCCACTCCAAACACCCTACGCGTTTCCTCACGGATGACTTCGTCAGGGGGTAATCCCATTGGTCAGATAGCTTCCCTTTATAATAAATACACTGACTTGCGCACAAATTGCTAATTGTAAGCAGGTAATACAGTCAGACAATAAATGCAATTAACCCTTTTAAATGCTGGATAGTAACACATACATATCTAAACTCACCTAAAAAGCTATATATCAACAATGGTGACCAATAGACAGACAGAAGATATCTTTTTTTTTTTTTTTTAAAGAATATGATGACAATTAGAATGGTACAGAATACATATAATAGATAGTTTGTCTGTAAATATACCTCTTACGCTACAATATTCATAACCTGTAGGTCCCATATTGGGTCATCATCCAAGTAGATAAGAGAGAAACTATTGATGAGAACATTAATGGAAAATATATATAATACCCAACCATAAAACAGAGTACTAGCAAATCTGATTAGTTATAATCATATACAGTAGATGATTACTGCTATTTTGTAGCACATAATATGTTATCATAGATTAGATAGGTAAACCCTAGAATGGGTCACCAACCAAACAATTAGAATTGGAGAATATAATGAATGTAGAGAATATTAGCTCCAGTGTTCGAACAGAAGATCTAAGGAAAAAAGCAGAAACCAGAAGAAGATGGAAAGTGGAGACCGATGGTGGCCACAGCGGCAGACCTCCATCTAACCATACTATCGATAAACTAATTGTTTATATTTAACCATTAAGTGTATTGTAACCCTGTTTTCCCCACCCAATCTCACATAGGGTCTCCTAGGGGAAATACTACTCTGGTTACATCTGTCAGTGTGGTGCATACCTGCTGGTAACAGGTGGCCCTGAGTCTCCCGCATGATGGTAAAGGGGAATAACAGGACAGGCTTCTGGGGTCTTGCCCAAATTCTACTCACAGGTGCAGTGGAAACAAAAGAAACAGCGCACAACGCCAAATAGTGAAGCAAGTATTGCAAAAATATATTGATTAAAAGGGTAATTAATCTGCGTACATCATATAGGTGAAAAAAGTGCATTTAGTGTGTATCACACTGGTTACCACTCGGCAGCTGTTGGCAGGAGAGTCTGGTGCTTGCTTCTCTCAGCGGGAGCCGCTATGTTGGTTCTGGAGCAGGATTCTTGCTTGGACTCCTCATCCAACAATTCGTGACTCCCAAGGGGGTTTCCCTTTAAGCAGCCAGGCTCCGCTGCGGGTATTGGTGCTCAGTGGGACCGCTAAAAGTTCCAAGTCGTCTGGAGCAGCTCGTGTAGCTCAACAGGCAGATTCTCTGCACACGGAGGTGAGACCGCAACCTGCAGGGACACACTCAGCGTGCCACGATGCCGCTCCGTCATGGGACGCTGCGTGATGATGTCACAGTCTCCGCAGCAGTAATGGAATCGTCAGGGAGATGGTAAAGTCTCTCAATGTGACAGAGGCTTGGGGGAGAAAGGATGTGACGTCATTGAAAGCCTCTGTCACATGGTCAGAGTAAGGATAGACTTCCCACGCTCTGATTGGCTGCCGTACCATGTGAGTCCGGCCATGTGTCTTTTCATGACGTCATCTTAAAGGCAATTGCAGCAAAGCCATTCTGATTGGCTGTGCTGTCATTGCCTTTAAGTGACGTCATCATTTTTTTTTACATCGGCCAAAACACATGGTTTTCACGGCCCAATCAGGGCCGTGGGAACCATATGATGAAAATGTGACGTCATAGGCCTTTAAAAGCCTATGTCGTCTCATTTTGAAGCCAGGCGCCGAGGAGGAAGGACCTCCTCTGAAGAAAGAAGACCAGGGCATGGCCGCAGACGGGGAGAAGACCCCGGAAGAAGGTAGAAGAATACAGATGAAGATGGATTGCAGCTAGAAGACCCCTGGATTGTCGTGTTTTATTATTTTAATGTTTATTATTTTATGGTTTTTTATTTTATGGGTTCCTGTTCGTGGATTGGTTCGTGAGTAAGCTGATCAACGGGAGTCGGTGGGGGCAAGTAATGGTAAGTTAAATAAAGAAATGTATTTAATGTTAATGTGTTTTTTTTTTGCTTTTTCATGTCTTGATTTTTTTTAATGCATATCATTTCTTGCCACTGTATGTATGTATGTATGTATGTCTAGAGAGATATATACATACAGGGTAAGAAATGATAGTGTTGTTAAAGCTTGATTTTCTGTATTGTAAATTATTGTGGCTATGCTGCTATGCATAGATGCGTGTTAAATGTATTTTATTATTAGAGAGATGTAAGTTTTGGGCTTTATGCTGTACTGTAGGTTATGGAGAGGCTTGCTAAAGTATATTGTAAATGTTGGTGTCCTTTTTTGTATGTTTTGAAGTTGTTCTCTGTTATGATAGCTATAGTTAATTGTGTAATTGGTATGGATGGTATTTTAATTGTTTAGGGATGTAATTCATGTGTGTTTATTCATTGATGGTGACTTTATTTGCTTACATAATATACTTCTTGTGATGTCAGGCTATTTCAGTTGGATTACAGTATTGTTAACATTGATTTGCAGCGTGTACATGTAGTTTACATGTTATGCTACATGTATACACTGTAAAAGCAATGTTTTAAGTGGCATTTGAGCCTTCAGATTGAATGATTAAATGAGATTTGGTTAGGAAATTGCTTTTTAATTCATTGAGAATGTTATGCATAAGTGGTGCTATTGCAGGATGGCTTCACCCCTTAATTACCTTTGAGGTTAGTACCCGATAAGGTGATTAAGGGGTTCATTGGTGTGTTAATGTAATTGAGATGTATTGCCTATTTATTATTTTGGCAACGGACCCCAAGGATGATGCTGGCGACGGAGCCTTCTTATTGATGAGGTTAGTACAATTTTCTTTATTTTATTACGGTATTTAATGTGTTTAATAATGGCCAAATAATGTATTATCCCTATGTGGATAATAGTTATTTGGCACATTATTGTACTGTATGTGCTGGGGGAGGGGGTATTGGCCCCAAGGGTATTTGGTAGGACTCCCCTGTGGGTAGTGGGTGAGGGTGGTTGGGGGGGTTAGTGGGGGAGGGTATGTGGGTGATGATGGGTTAACCCCTTAATGACTGTAGCGGTTAATAACCGCTATGGTGATTAAGGGGTTAGGGGACATTACATTGGATGTTTTAATTCTTGTGTCTGTTTTGCAGAAGTGGATGGGGCATGGGCAGGATGAAGATGAGGATGGCCTTCATCATGGCAGCCGGACATGGGTGGTGAGTACTATATGTATTTAATGTATTTATTGTTGTGTATGTATTTTAAATGGACAACTGCACTATTATCCATTTGTGGATAATAGTCATTGTGCCCATTACTATACTGTATGTTAGGGGGGTATAGGTGTTGTTGGGGTCATATATATATATATAAATATATATTTATATATTTAGTTAGTGTGGGGCTGGTGTGTGTATTTTTTATTATTGTGGGTAGTGGGGGTGGGTGAAAGGGGTATTAGCCCCAACGGTGGTTGTTTAGGGCTTGCGGGTGGGTAGCGGGAGGCCTTAACCCCTTCATGACCGTAGCGGTATTAACCGCTACGGTCGTGAAGGGGTTAAGTGCCCCCGCAAGCCCCCCGCAAATCCTAATCTCACACCCAGGGCCAAATACCCCCTTCACCCACCCCCGCTAGCCACAATAAAATTGGCACGGTGGGTTAACCCCTTCATTGCCTTAGTGATTAGCCGCTAAGGTAATGAAGTGGCCTTTAAATGCCTTTTTCCTGCCTCGGATGCATGCCGGGGGGCTCCGGTGCGGGTATCAGCTCCGGAGACCCCCGGCA
Organism: Ascaphus truei; assembly: GCA_036426205.1. Lineage (NCBI taxonomy): Eukaryota > Metazoa > Chordata > Amphibia > Anura > Ascaphidae > Ascaphus > Ascaphus truei. The sequence goes on along the minus strand of WSYH01005162.1, from coordinate 27,901 downwards.
TCAATGACAGGCAGGAAAAAGGCCTGATTTTTTTCTAAGTGTCGCCCCGGCCGATGCTTCTCCTCCAGCAAGTTGCCAACTTTAGTTGGCGGGCTGTATTGGCCATAAAATCTCCATTCTGGAGTGCCGATTAGCACCGAAAAGCTGATCGGGGCTTCCTGAATTCAGCCGGGTTAAAAAAGTGCCGATAAGTGGCTTATCAGCAGCCGTCTCCCGATAAGTTCTTATCGGGAGGAAAAGTTGCCGATAATTCCCACTTATCGGCGCTTACTGAATCTGGAAGGAAAAAAATGGCTATAAAATGCCGAAAAAGCCTTATCGGGGCTTACTGCATGAGGCCCTCAGTCCTATACCCGAGAAGACGACGAGGATGAGCTGATGGCCCAGTTCAAAGCTCTCTGCCAAAAAGAAGGAGAGGATTTATCTGCCTTTGCTCGTGAACTACAGCTGTCACTGGGGACCCTCCTGTCCAAAAACATAATTTGCGCCACCGAAGCGGACCGATACCGATTCAAACAGCTACTAAAGGGGTCGTTACCTGATCACAATATAGCTATAATGATGCGGGCTGCCCCGATCGCTGCGGTACCACCCAGCTACATGGAATTATTGCATCATATCCGAGGACATGAGGTGCAGCAACATTTTCATGAATCCAAAAAGACCAAGGATACCATCAAGGGTGACACTGCTGTGTCCTCCGCTCCGAAGGGTAAGAAATCTTCCACACAGGAGGAGGAAGTGACTTACAAGTCGCCTGCCAGGAAGGGTCGTGCCCCAGACAGATCATCTTCCACGTACAAGGATCGTCCTGAACGCCGCGACGTAGTTTGCTATAACTGCGGGAAGAAGGGCCACTTCTCCAACGATTGTCCGGAGAGGGAGGACCCTCCGGAGGAAAAACCTCCCGATAGAAGAAATCCCGCCCGGTCAATGGTATGCCGAGTACAAACGGCCGAGTCTGACTCAGAACCCCCTCCTGGAACCAAAGATGCCACTTCTGACGCCAACCCCGGGGAGGACGCCTCACCAAGGGAAGCTTACAGTCAAGTAGGCCCCACGGCCATCGTGCCTGTTGTACTGGAAGGGATCTACGCATCGGCCCTACTGGACACGGGATCACAAGTGACCATCATATACCGCAAGTTCTATGACCAGCACCTCAGACACTGCCACCTGAGGGCGACCGACCATATGAAAGTTAGGGGGTTAAGTAATGAAGACTACCCCATCGATGGGATTGTAAGGTTACAACTGGAAATAGTCCATGTGAGAAAAAATGGGGATGACCCCCCGGTGGTGCTCCAAATATGCCAGGCAATCAATGAAAATTGTAAACACTTAGTAGAATCGGAATAATAAATAAATAAAACGGAATGAGTGTCCCATTGGTATGCCGATGGTGTGTGCGGGCCTGAATACCCCCACCTCACCTGTTTGGAGCCGTTAGAAGCGATATCCCCACGCCGATGGAGCACACCCCCCCGGGGAGATGGATGATGGTAATGACCTCCTCAGCTGAACATGCGGCAAACCCGGTAAAGGAGACTGACAGATGTAGTGGAGCCCTGCAAGCAGAGTCTCTAGTCGTCTTACCGGGTGCCTGCTGGAAAGCTCCTAATGAACCGGTCCGTCGCTGCAGGGGGGTAGGTGGCGGCTGTTGGTGGGGAGGACGACACACTCAAATCCTCCAAGCTGGGTCCGTCAGTGCTGGAATTTCCCGGAGCAGGTGAGGGGACAGGGTTATCGGCTGCACACTGGCTGTAACCAATCCACTATGCAGCTAGAAGAGGGAATCCTCTCAGTTGGAACAGCTGCTCCGTATGCAAAAAGTCCGGTGCGTGCTGCAATGCTGGGATAAAGGTCAAAAAATGTAGTGAAAGAGCAGAGCACTGCCGAAAGAAAAAAGGAGAGGGCCTGATGCAAAAAAATGAATTATTTATTAGGCATAATAGCCAAAAAAGAACAAACACACTGAGGTTAAAAACTCTGACGCGTTTCCCGCCGTGGAGGCGCTTATCAAAGAGTACTACGTGCTCCATGGGAATCGGATTATATAATGGTCAGAGGCTATGTACGCCCACAAATTAGGTAAATGCTAAATTAGCATATGCTGAAGGGTATGAGTAATCAGTCTGAATCCTCAACCCTGCAAGATCTACACTTAGAAGAGCGCCCTAATCCTCTGAGCATAAATCAGTCCAATGCGCTTGACAATAAACAACAATTAACATGTTAAACAGTAATAAAAATAGAAGACTAATATCCCTACAAAACAATACCATTTACAAAGGAGGAATAGACATGTCTGCTGACAAATAAAAACTATATCTAAGTGTACACCGTAGTTTAAAAAAAAATATATATTAAATAAATATAAATAATATTTATCCCTTAATGTTAAAATGTGAATAATGTAAATGTGATATAATATGTGATTGAAAGCATAAGGTGTGAAAATAGGTGAATAAAAATGTTCAAGTGCTAATAAATGTATAATGAAAAATGATAAATTAAATTTTGGTTTAAACATAAATGTTCTAAATTAAAAAAATAAATAAAGATGAATATAGTCTTCCAATAAATGTGTAAAATAAATGAAATAAAACCAAGAAGAAAAAATTGATAAAAAAACCCCTAATAAAGTGTAATATTTATATGATAGTCCACCATGTATATGTAAAATAATAAATACATATATAAGTTAATTCAGTGATAAATATAAAAAAATATATAAATATAATGATAGATAAGAATATATGTATGTATTGGATACACTTATATAGTATTAGATAGTATGTTAGATCAAAAAATACATCAAATATAAATGGAGATCATATATGGAGACAATTTCATAAGTGTAATTTGTAAACAAAGATGATAGAAAAATATGGCTGTAAATAGTCATACTAACATGAATATCAAATATGATAAAATTAAAACATAAACATATATAGAAACAAATCTTCAAAGAATAGTATCACAATGATGGATAAATATCTTAACTAATTCATAAATAAACCGATTGGAAAAATTGAAACAAAAGTTAAATAGAACTGTTGAATAAACATATTATTTATAAAAGTGCTTCAATTCCCATCAATATAATGCCAGAGGGTTTTTCCCATGTGGACACTGTGGGGTACGCAAGTTGCGAAAAAAAGAAAAAAAAGTTATTTGCATAAAACCCCAAAAGAGAACATACCATACACACCTTCATCATGTAACTCTAGTTACACTGTATATCTTCTAAGATGTGGGTGTGAGAAGGGCTATGTGGTGCGCACTAAACGACCCCTTAAGAATCAGAATCATGGAACATGTCCGCGCGCAATCAATAAAAAAGACCAATCACACCCGTTCTCGAGGCACATTTTTCCATTTGCCCAAAGGGGACCATTAAAAAGTTCACATTCTCAGGTATTGATTATATACAGCCCCAACTCGGGGTAGGTGACATAGTGGGCATGCTTGAATACGGAAGGAAATGTTCTGGATGTAACAGCTAACTGGCGACCACTTTATATTCGAGCTCGGCTAGTCCCCGATTCGGGTATACCGGGTGTATTCGAGGTTTGTGACTGTTTTCTGCCCTAGTGCATTGAGGTATTTTCCAAGCAGGGATTGAAGCATTTTATTCCAGCGGCCTGCATACTGCACAGTATATACTCTATATACTGGCATTACAATTTCCATGGAATTTTGCACCATCTGGTAGACACGCGAAGCATTGCAGCCTATTTAATCCTAATCATATATCATTGTAACAGATCAGCCGCCCGTCAGCCAGGCATGAACCAGGCCTGGGTAAGGCAAACAGCAACGGGGCTTGTCAGAGGTGATGAGCGCGCATTCCAGGTATCTGCCAGGTACATACCTTTGTACTTGCTCGTAATAAAGTGTAGCGTGCAGTAGGATACATGCACCCTCTGGCATTAATATTGATTGGGAAATGACAGCACTTTTTATAATAATATGTTTCAACAGTTCTATTTAACTTTTGTTCCCAACAATTTTCCAATCGGTTTATTTATGAATTAGTTAAGATTTTATCCTTCATTGTGTATACTTCTTAAGATTTGTTTCTAATATATGTTATATTTAATTCTATTATCATATTTGGGATATTCTGATTTAAGATATTTACAGCCATATTTTTCTATCATCTTTGGTTACAAATTACACTTATGAATTGTCTCCATATTATGATCTTCCATTTATATTTGATGTATTTTTTTGATCTAACCATCTATCTAATACTATATATTTGTGTATCCAATACATATACATATATTATACTTCATCATTTTATTTATCTATTTTTCTTATATTTATCACTGATATTAACTTATGATATTTAATTTATATTTTATCATATACATTGGCTGACTATCATATAATATATTACACTTTATTAGGGGTTTTTATCAATTTTTTTCTTCTTTTTTATTTCATTTATTTTACACATTTATTGTAAGACTAATATTCACTCTTTATTTTTTTTTAATTTCGAACATTTATGTTAAACAACATTTAATTTTATCATTTTTCAATTATACATTCTTAGCCTACTGCACATTTTTATTCATCCATTTTCAACCCACTTAGCTTTTCAATCACATATTATCACATTTTACATTATTCACATTTTAAAACATAAGGACTAAAATTATTTTTTCTATATATATATATTTTTTTTACACTACGGTGTACACTTAGATATATGTTTTTTATTGTCATCAGACATGTCTATTCCTCCTTTGTAAATGGTAATTGTTTTTGTAGGGATATTAGTCTTCTATTTGATTACTGTTTAACATGTTAATTGTTGTTTATTGTCAAGCTGCCATTGACTGATATATGCTCAGAGGACTTAGGGCGCTCTTCTAAGTGTAATCTTGCAGGGGTTAGGATTCAGCTGATTACTCATACCCTTCACAGCATATGCTAATTTAGCATTTACCTAATGGTGGGCTACACTAGCCTCTGACCATTATATCAATCCGATTCCCATGGAGCAGTAGTGACTTCTTTGATAAAGCGCCTCCACGCGGGAAACCGAGTCGAGAGTTTTTAACCTCAGTGTGTTTGTTCTTTTTTGGCTATTATGCCTAAAAAATAATTCATTTTTTTGCTTCAGGCCCTCTCCTTTTTTCTTTCGGCAGTGCTCTGCTCTTTCACTACATTTTTTTACAACTGGAAATACTCCAACTGAACACCGGCAAGAAACACCCCATGCATGTAGCGGCAATGGTATGCCCGGAGCCCCAAGACCAGTGCAAGTATCCAATCATCTTGGGAACCAACACTGATATAGTAAAAGCAGTAATCAGAGCGTACCTGAAAGAGACCAACGAGTTGCCGCTGGCCAATTCGCTCCTAGATCCCATCCTATGAGAGGAGTGCAACCGGGTATATGCCCTGGAGCGTCACGGAGATCTCTACAATCGTCAACGTGGACTGACGACCATATTACCAGGGGGAGTGCAACGAATGGCCATCTGGTGCTGTTATCCCGAACGAGATGAGAGCGATCAGCTTTTCTCTCTGGAGAGTACCCCTGAGGAAGAAGTTCAGAGAGGGTATAGGGTACTACTCGAGGTGAGGGAGTGGACGACTAAAATCCCTCTACGAACCTACGTGTATGTGCAGAACATCTCCCCCTTCCCGATGGAACTTGATGCCGACCAGAGTCTGGGTTGCATATATCTGGTCAGCCCTGTGGAAACAACGCCCCAGGTGAATGCGGCGGCAGTGAATGAGCGGTTAGTCGATCTGAACTTCAACTTCGGCGAGTCGACATTTCCCACTGAGTGGAAAGAGCGGCTGGCAACCCAGTTGAATAAACGATGGACTGTGTTCTCCACGAGTGAGATGGATGTGGGGTGCAGTCGCAGCGCCCAACATGCCATTCGACTGAGTGATGCCACCCCGTTCTGGGAATGCTCTCGTTGCATCGGCCCGCGGGATGTGGACGATGTGAGGAACGTCATACAGGAAATGGAGACCGCTGGGATTTTGACGGAGTCTCGGGGCCCCTACGCGTCACCCATAGTGGTGGTGAGGAAAAAGAACGGATCTGTACGACTGTGTGTCGACTATAGAACCCTGAACAATCGTACGATACCGGATCAGTACAACCTTCCTCGCATTGCAGAGATCCTGAATGCTCTGAACGGAAGCTAATGGTTCAGCGTGCCAATTTACACGTATGCCCCAAGGTATATGTGGGGCCCCTGCTACCTTCCAACGACTGATGGAGAAGACTATCTGGGACATGAACCCTCGGGAGTGTCTCGTTTACCTGGACGACATCATTATCTTCGGAAGAACTCTGGAAGATCATGAAGAAAGGCTGCTTAAAGTGATAGACCGTCTTGGGAAGGAAGGGTTGAAATTGTCCCTAGACAAGTGCCGGTTTTGTCACACCTCTGTGACCTACGTGGGGTACATCGTGTCTGCTCAAGGGATCGCCACCGACCCAGCCAAAGTAGAAGCGGTCGTGAACTTGCCGAGTCCTGAGAATGTCACAGAACTACAATCCTTCCTGGGGTTCTGGGGGTATTACCGTCGCTTTGTGGAAGGGTACTCTAGTAGAGCTAAACCCCTGAACAATCTGTTGAAGATATACCCCGAAGAGACCGGAAGGAAGGCTGTATCGGCCTGCCAACCGTTTGGTGATAAATGGACGTCTGAGTGTGAACTGGCCTTCCTGAAATTGAAGAAATGTCTGACCGAAGCGCCGGTGCTTGCATATGCTGATCCTGAACAACCATACGTTCTGTATGTGGATGCCAGTCTCAATGGATTGGGTGCCGTCCTGCACCAGAAGCACCCTGAGGGCCTTCGGCCTGTAGCCTACATCAGCCGCAGTCTGACACCAAGTGAACAGAGATACCCCGTCCACAAATTGGAGTTCCAGGCTCTCAAGTGGGCGATCACTGAGAAGCTCCACGATTACCTTTACGGGGTTACGTTTGAGGTAAGGACAGATAACAATCCCCTCACGTACATCAATACCTCGGCCAAATTGGATGCAGCAGGACACCGATGGCTGGCAGCTCTGAACAATTACCGCTTCTCCCTGAAGTATAAGCTGGGACCCTTGAATGTCGGGGCTGATGCCCTCTCCCGACAGCCAGGGCTACTCAAGATGATGAGGAATGGGAAGAACTCCCAGGACCCGGGTGCGAGCTATGTGTAGCACTGCCCCCATCGTCAACGACCAAGTGGCCTTCTCAGAATTAAGGGTTGCAGATTCATTGGGATGCCAGTCGCAGACTGTCCCAGTCACCTACTGCAATCCAAAAGGAATGAACATAACGCATGATAAAGTGCTACGGGGGAAAGATCTGGTAGACTACCAAATACGAGATCCTGTCGTTAGTATCATTAGGCAAGCCGTTGAAAAGAAGAACCCAGCCCTTCTGAAGCGTGCTCCCAATGACTTGGTGGCCTTGCTCATGCGGGAAGTAGACAAATTCGAAATAGACAACTGTTTACTCTATCGGGTGGTGCAATACAACAACCACCCGGATAGGCGACAACAAGTCCTTCCTAAGAACTTATATTACATGGTGTTGAAGTCCCTACATGATGAGCATGGACATCTCGGTGTAGAGAAGACCTTTGGGTTGATCAGAGACCACTTTTTCTGGCCCAAGATGTGAGAGGCCATAGAACGCCACTGTCGCCGTTGTACTAGGTGTATACAGCGCAAGACCCTGCCTACCAGAGCTGCTCCCATGGGCCATCTGAAGAGTTCTGGCCCAATGGACCTTGTGTGTATGGACTTTCTGTGCATTGAGCCCGATAGCCGGGGAATATGCAAATGCTGGTCATCACGGATCATTACACCCGGTATGCCCAGGCCTTCCCCACGAAAGATCAGAAAGCCATCACAGTGGCAAAAATATTATGGGAGAAGTACTTCGTGCACTACGGTCTTCCCAACCGCCTTCACTCAGACCAAGGTCGGGATTTCGAGAGCACGTTGATCCGAGAACTGCTCAAAATGCTGAACATAGCCAAATCACGAATGACCCCATATCACCCCGAAGGAGATGCACTGCCAGAACGATTTAATCGAACCTTACTGGACATGCTCGGAACTCTGCAGAATGCTCAGAAAACTGAATGGAGTCGACACGTGGAGGCCCTGGTGCATGCATACAATTGTACCCGACACGAGTCAACTAGATTCTCCCCATACTTCCTCATGTTTGGGCGAGAGGCGAGACTGCCAGTGGATGTACGTCTTAGAGTCTCGACGGATGGGATACACAATGCTACCCATTTCAAATACGTGCAAAGACTTAAAGACAGTTTACAGCAGGTTCTATCAACAGGCTGAGAAGTCTACAGCTAAGCTGAACGCTGGAAATAAAAGGCGATACGATCATAAGGTCAAATATTGGGAACTTCGTCCTGGGGACGCTGTGCTGCTTCGAAATCTGGGAGTCCCGGGAAAACACAAACTGGCCGACCGATGGAGAGACGGGGTATATGAAATAGAATCTCAGATGCCTGGCCTCCCAGTCGATCGCATCAAAGACACTGAAGGCCGGGTAAAGGTATGGCACCGTAATCATCTTCTCCCCATTCCACAAGTGGGAGATGAGGAAGCAGAGATACTGGCCACACCGCTCAACGGTGAGCCCGATTTATCAGAGATGGGTCAAGAGACTGTGAATAACGAGACCCACTCTGAAACTCCTAAAGATCCTATGGAAGGACCCTCTCAAATCGACTACTCCACAGAAGGTGTATCCCCCGGAGGAGTTACGGGTAAAGGGCCCCGTAGGCCAACGCCTACTAAGGTGGCACCAACAGGCCAGCCTTTGGATCCACAGAGCCCGTGCTTTGCGCCTAACAGAGACTGTTCAGAGACAATTCTCCCCTCAAGGGAAGAGGCTGAGCCTCAGGACTGAGTTTATCACTCCCCCGAGGGAGTCGCAGAAGAATAGCTCCGAAGAGCCAAAGAGTCAGGTACCCTCCAACTCGGGTAACCTATGATCAAATTGGGGCACCCCATTATGAGGCACAGTAGTGGTCTCGGAGCAAAATCCAATCTGTGATTGTGATGCTCACAGAATTATGCAACCTCGTATAAAGTCAATGCGAATGTGCTAAGTTATATTTTGAAATGCATTTTTATTATATAATTTCTGTACAGAGTTGAGTTGTGTCCCAAACGAGGACGTTGGGGTTTTTACCAGGGGGAGGATGTAGCCGGGTCCCCTGTCAGTGAGCGAAACCCCCCCCCCCTCCGGTTACTCACGGCAGCCGCTCGGGGTGAAGTGCGGGGGCGTGCGCTAGCATAGCGCGCCTCTCCTATGGATGCGGCTGGTTGCTGGGGATGCGCGCGGCCCGTTGCTAGGGCCGCGGCCACGTTGCTGAGGTCCCGGCGGCTCGCGGTGCAGGATCCGCCATTGCAAGGTGCGTTGCGCAAGCGCAGGGGCTAGGAGCGCCGGGAGGCCCACAGACAGGTCGCGCATGCACAGTGAGAGCAGTCAGCCCCCAAGGTGAACAGGGGCTGAGCCACATGACCCAGGGAGCCAATAGGGCTACAGTATCTCCCTGCTCAGGGATAGATACATTTCGCGGGCTTGGAGCACGCTAGTTAGTTGGTGACCGGAGCAGCTAAGGGAAGGAGGTAGGGTGCAGGAGTCAGTGACACACTGCACTAGGCCAGCATCCTCCTAGGCCCAAGATAGCCCTGAGTCACCAGTAGCTGAGTGCCATAGGGACAGGCCCTAGGTTAGGGACCCTGCCCCATTAGCCGTTTGCTAGTTAGGGACACAGCGGACGCTGCGTTTCCTGCTGAGAGACTTGGGCTCAAGTCTCCGCCATTAAAGAGAGTTGGACTATCTTCAGGGTGGGATCGCCCCTGATGGATCACCACGCGGGTGGATCCTGGATGTCGTGTAGGAGCTCGTCTGATCCTTTAAGAAGATCCTTTAAAGCCAGGTGCCGCCGCACCAGGCAGATATCGTTATAAGTGCACCAACAGAGTACTCACACAGGACTAGTGGCTGCGCAGTCACACACACATCATATCATTTAAAGGTACATATTGTGTGGGGTCACTGGACACGGGGTGGGATCACCTGGTGGGAGGAGGTCCTGCGAAACGCCGTAGTAGTGTCTCCTCTAGGGAGGGACACCTGGTTATTATATGCAATAGTAAAGTCATTGGTTGGTTTACATGCTGTGTATGTGTAGTGATATAAATATATATATTGTCCTGCGAGGAACCACTCCCCCTCTGGTGGGAACCATCGCAGGTGGAGGCGCTGCACCGAGTACGCGGTTACTAGTAGTATTATACATGCCCCAGGTTCCCCGTGGCGGAAGCTCAGCCCTCCTGTGAGCCTAACAGGTAAAGCACCACACCTGGTAACACTAAGTTCCCCGCACACACACATTATATGCGATTGTATGGGGGAATACCCGTTACACTCATGTATGTTAGAGCAACCGGCTGAATAGTTTTGCGGCTGTGTGCAGAGAAATGCAGCTGCTATGTGCAATGACTAATGGGCTGGAGAGAACTCCGGTTCCTGATTACATTAAATAATATCCAGTGAACCCCCAAGCGCTCCGATTAGAAATATCCCGGTAGACTAAAGTGAATGACTGTGAGATGTCATCACCGGACCTATGCACCTCTCCTTCTCTTCCCCCAGACTTGGCACCCGCTTACCCTTCTCCTCACCGCAGTTCTTGTCCAGCAGGAGCCAGTGTCTGCATATCCAATCACAGTGTGTAGGGTCTGTGCTCCCGCTTCCAGGCAGACTAGCGCTGGTGAGGTGGGACTGGTGGAACAGTGAGAGCGCGGATCCAGTGAGGGAAAAGGCGCGCCTTCAGCTCCTGCAAGCGTCGCACCAGTCACAGAGGGGAGAGGGAAGAGGAGGAGGCCGCGGACAATCAGGGGGTTGGCTTTTCGAACTTTAGGCGCGCAGGAGCTCAAAATTGCAGGGAAATAGGAGTAAAAAAGCTCCATTTGATTACGCGGCCATGACGGATCGCCTATGGCCAATTTCCACACGCCGCAGGCGTGCGGATGAGTGGGTTTATCGACCAGTGTGTGTGTGTGTGTGTGTGTGTGTGTATATATATATATATACAGTGTTCGACAATTAATTATAACTACACACCCGTGGCGGGTGGATTTAGGCCGCGGGCGAGTAGTTCTGCGGCTCTATGAATTCCCCATGCAATTTTCCCTGCTCGCACTATGTGGGCCCATTATCCTTCTGTACCTGCAATGGCCGCGCGGCGTCAGACGCTGTGTTGCCATGCCAACATGACGCTCGTGACGTCACGCAGCGTCAAGAAGCTGAGGCGCACAAGCCGAGACACCATTGGAGCCTGGCGCCGGCGTGTCCCATCTGCAGCCCCCATGTGTCCCATCTCCCGCCCGCATGTCCCAGAGGCTGGCCGCATCTCCCGCCCGCATGTCCCAGAGGCTGGCCGCATCTCCCGCCCGCATCGCCCACCCGGCTGGCCGCATGTCCCTCCCCATGTCCTGCCCGCATCGCCCACCCGGCTGGCCGCATCTCCCGCCCGACCTCCAGCACCGCCCGCATCTCCCGCCCGACCTCACTCACCTCACACCCGGCTGCCCGACCAACAGCACCTCCCGCCTGGCTGGATGGACTGCTGCACAGGTGGGTCCCTCCTTTCAATGAATACCCTGTTTGTGTGTGTTTGTGTGTGTCTGTGTCCCTGTCTGTGTGTGTGAGTGTGAGTGTGTGTCTGTGTGAGTGTGTCTGTCTGTGTGTGTGAGTGTGTCTCTGTGTGAGTGTGTCTCTGTGTGAGTGTGTCTCTGTGTGAGTGTGTCTCTGCATGTGAGTGTGTCTCTGCGTGTGAGTGTGTCTCTATATGTGAGTGTGTCTCTATGTGTGAGTGTGTCTCTATGTGTGAGTGTGTCTCTATGTGTGGTGTGTCCCTTCTATGGGTGTGTGTGTCCCTCTGTGTGTGTGTCTCTCTGTGTGTGATTGTGTCTCTGTGTGTGAGTGTGTCTCTGTGTGTGAGTGTATCTCTGTGTGTGAGTGTGTCTCTGTTGTGTAGCGTGTCTCGTGGTGTGAGTGTGTCTCTGTGTGTGAGGTGTCTCTGTGTGTGAGTGTGTCTCTGTGTGTGGAGTGTGTCTCTGTGTGTGAGTGTGTCTCTGTGTGTGTGTCTGTGTGTGGTGTGTGTTTATGTGTGTCGTGTGTCTCTCTGTGTGTCTGTGTCTCTGTGTGTGTGTCTCTGGTGTGTGTGTTCTCTTTGTCGTGGGTGTCTCTGTGTGTGTGTTGGCTCTGTGAGTGTGTGGTCCGTTTGTGTCCTTGTGCAGGTGTGTGTCTCTGTGAGTGTGTGTCTCTGTGAGTGGGGGTCTCTGTGAGTGTGTGTCTCTGTGAGTGTGTGTCTCTGTGAGTGTGGTGAGTGTGTCTCTGTGAGTGTGTGAGTGTGTCTCTGTGAGTGTGTCTCTGTGAGTGTGTGAGTGTGTCTCTGTGTGTGTGTGTGTGTCTCTGTGGTGTGTGCTGGGTAGTGTGTCTCTGTGATTGTGGATGTTGTCCTTCCTGTGTGTGTGATTGTGTTCTCTGGTGTTGTGAGTGTGTCTCCTGTTGTGTAGTGTTGTCCTTTGTGTGTGGTGCTTTGGAGTGTGGTCTCTGTGTGTGTGTGAGTGTGTCTCTGTTTGTGTTGAGTGTGTTCCGCTGTGTGTGTGTGTGGAGTGTGTCGTTGTGTGTGTAGGTGTCTCTGTGTGGTGAGTGTGGGTTCCTCTGTGGTGTGTGTGTTGTGGTGTTTGTGTTGTGGTGTGTGTGTGGTTGTGTGTGTTGTGGTGGTTGTTGTTGTGTGGGTTATTTAGTGGTGTGTGTTGTGTGTTGTGTGGTGTGGTGTGTGTCTCTTGTTGTGTTTGTTGATGTCTGTGTCTCTGTGTGTGTGTGAGGTGTCTCTTTTATGTGTGAGTGTGGTTTCTGTGTGTGTGATTGTTCTCTGTGTGTGTGAGTGTCTCTGTTTGTGTGATGGTCTCTGTGTGGTGATGTTGTCCTCTGTGTGTGAGTGTGTCTCTGTGTGTGAGTGTTGCTCTGTGTGTGACTGTGGTCCTGGCTGTGGAGTGTGTCCTGTGTGTGAGTGTGTCTCTGTGTTTGAGTGTTGTCTCGTGTGTGATTGTGTCTCTGTGTGTGAGTGTGTCCTGTGTGTGTGTGTGCTGGGTTTGTGGGTGTGATGGGCAAATGGGGAGATGGTGTGTGTGTGTGCATGGGAGTGTGTGTGTGTGTGTGTGTGGTGTGTGTGTGCATGGGAGGTGTGTGTGTTCGTGTGTGATACCAGAATGTCACCCAGTCACCCCACCCTCTCAAGCACCCCACCCACCCCCCCTCTGTCTCTCACCCTCTGTCTCTGTCTCTCACCCTCTGTCTCTGTCTCTCACCCTCTGTCTCTGCCTCTCACCCTCTCTCTCTCTCTGCCTCTCACCCTCTCTCTCTCTGCCTCTCACCCTCTCTCTCTCTGCCTCTCACCCTCTCTCTCTCTGCCTCTTACCCTCTCTCTCTGCCTCTCACCCTCTCTCTCTCTGCCTCTCTCTCTCTGCCTCTCTCTCTCTGCCTCTCACCATCTCTCTCTCTCTGCCTCTCACCCTCTCTCTCACTCTGCCTCTCTTTCTGCCTCTCTGCCCTCTCTTTCTGCCTCTCGGCCTCTCTTTCTGCCTCTCGGCCTCTCTTTCTGCCTCTCTGCCCTCTCTTTCTGCCTCTCTGCCCTCTCTTTCTGCCTCTCTGCCCTCTCTTTTTGCCTCTCTGCCCTCTCTTTCTGCCTCTCTGCCCTCTCTCTCTCGCCCTCTCTCTCTCTCTCTCTCTCTCGCCCTCTCTCGCCCTCTCTCGCCATCTCTCACCCACACTCTGTCTGTCTCACACTCTGTCAGGATCTCTTATTTACCCTTTACCTACACCAAAATAACCTATATTGCTTTCTTCCAGATCTGACTCAAGCTTCACACGGAAGACATCGGAACCCCCCCTAACCCAGAAGACAGGTAGGGAACACATTCCCTCCAATGTATAACATTGCGGGAATGAGGTACCTGGACATTGAGGGACTGCGGATCAGGTAAGATCCCAGGCGGGATTGCTGCTTTAGATATTGTGAGGCTGGGACGTCCAGACACTGGTTAAGGGGTTCAGGAAACTAGTCATTCACATCTGGCTTTTATTTCTAGATCCGACATGCACACACTTACACACACACACACACGTAACAAGGACTAATTGTAGTATAATGTAATACAATAAATACATTTATGTCAAAAACGAATGTTGTTCTGAATAGGAATTTATTAAATGTATTTTATTTATATATTTTATTTTAAAGCGGGGTTGGAGGCGGGACTAGGGTTGGGGGCGGGGTTGCGGGCGGGGTCGGCGGCGGGACTAGTAAATTTTTGGGTGATTTGTCGAACACTGTATATATATATATATATATACACACATACTTTTTTTTAAAGTTATGGTGGGTGAAAAAGGCAACACGTGATATTCTTTTTAAATATATATGGCTTGGGGAGAAAATCACCAACAACTTATAATGTTCTTGACTGATGGTGGTATGGGGACCTTCACGCTTCTAGGAGTCTACAGTACACCTGGTCCACTTTGCTGATATAAATCTTTGCTCCAGCACCTCGGATCTTTCGGCAAGTTGTCCCGTCTCTCACCGATGTTCACAAGTTAGGTATCCCTCCAATTTGCTTCAACTACATGCACACCTGCTCTTGTGTGATAGTTTCCCAGGCATCCAATCCGTCTGTGGATTACATATGGCTACACTGTCTGTATGTTAGGTAGCAGGCTAATTAACCCCGCTTCAGCAAGTACACCGGTTCCGCTTGGCTTGTCTCCCGGTATCGATCTGTGGGGACCTCACACTGGATGTGCACCAGGCAGAGGGCAAATCGAATCTGCTCCACTGATCAGCCAGGCACCATTCCTCAGTGCGTCAGACACCTCTCACTGCTATCCACCTCTCTGCGTTGCATCAACGCATCAGCAGCAGGTCCACAGGTGTACCCATTCAGCTCTAATGATCCACCAAAAACCAGGTTAGGTTAGGGGAGGAGCTACCTTCACTTATTTCAGGGAGGTGGTAATGAGGCAGTGGTATAGGGGGAAAAAGGGCTTCCAGACACTTTAAGCTCTTTCAAACTTGTATTGTAAAGTTTGAATATACAATAAAACATAAACAATACACAAAAGGGGCACACTAAGGACACCCTACGTGTGTAGTCTATCTCAGACTTCTCTAGGGGTAATAAATATACCTTATATTTATACCTGTGTCAATAATTCCATTTGTTAATAGAAAGATTGAGAGACCAATCGGATAACTTATATCTCAACCAATCATATCATCACAGAGTATATACTACACAGGAAGAAATATTAGATTGTGTATAGCCTATAATAAGTGCATTAATACAATACAACCATATGAATATTTTAATATAATCACTTTAAAATAAATAAAATATAATAAACAAATAAAACATTCTAAAAACTGTATGAATATGGAAGATAATAGCTTCAACTGCAAGACATGGTAACATAGAGACCTAAAGATTATATGTCTGTATATACAGCCAAAGATAGATTTAAATCAATACATAGTAATTTTTGGTTGAGGGAACAAACGTGGCATGTATATCTACCAACATATGCGTGAATAATAAGATGTATATATATTAATATAGATATATCATATACAGTGAGAACAAAAAATAGTAAAGAACCGAATTTTCACCTAATGTATACATACATACATACACATACACAAACACATATATTACAGTGTAACGTGGGGCCAGACCTACTGAACACGACCATAATGACTTATAACGGGTTTTATATATAGACATATAAGTTTTAGACAACCTGACTCTGTGATCCTTAACTGCAGGATCACCTTATAGACTATTACACATTTATAATACAGGACAATATAATCGCTGTGTAAATGGGTTATAGAGTCTACACTGTCAGGCCTCCCAGTCCTGGGGGTACTGGCCTATATGTTAGGGGTGCCGGCACACCCGTGGGAGCTCATTAGATAGTGTGTGTTGCGGACCTGTGCCTCGCAAAGTGACTTTCGTACCAATATGAATGCACTCAGCAAGAGATATCCTCTGTTGTGTCTCTTAGCCACTCACGATCTGCTGCGCAGTCCTGCTCGGCTGGGGCTACGTTGCACAGTGGTCTCTCTCTCTCCTTTGCTCCTTGCAGTCTGGTCCTGCTCTGCTTGGCTCTGCTGCACACTCACTGCTATTGGGATTGTCTTTGCTCCCATTGAGGGCACAATTATCGATACATGCAATCAATAGGTGTATTGGATAGTATTGATAGTTGTATTGTTTTTTAATGTTTACTGTGGGTTGAGGGGGTGAGTGAAGGCGGCAGTTGATATCTATATAAGATGTCAGTATAGAAAACCGTAAGACTAATGATGGTAAGTATCAATGATAACTGATGACAAAAATGATAATATTTTAAATGATATATTTGTGTGTATATATATTATTTCAGAAAATGTTTTAGTTCCCAATCAGTATTTAAACCCCCTGGCTTGAGGTTGTTCAAAGTCAGGATCCAAAACATTTCTCTCTGGTTCAATATATTCAGACGATCTCCCTTTCTGATGGGTAAGGGAATGTACTCAATAACACTAAAGGTGAATGAGTTAATAATACCCCAGGGGTATTATTCTCTGCAAAGCACTCAGCAAAGTGTCAATAAATAAATAAAAGCACTAGCCAAACAATTAAATAAATGCACTAGCCAACCAATTAAATTAATAAAAGCACTAGCCAACCAACTAATTAAATAAATAAATAAAAGCACTAGCCAAAATCATTAAATAAATAAAAGTGCTAGCCAACAAATCAATTAATTAATTGAAACCACTATCCAACAAATCAATTAATTAATACAACCACTAGGCATCAATTAAAACCAGTAGCCAACAAAATAAATAATTAAATTAAAACGCTAAACAATCGGAAAATGAAATAAAAACAAGCCAAACAAATTAAAAACAATTTAAGCCAAACAATACACAGAAAAAGGAAAAAAACAATCAGTAGAAAAAAAACATTTGCCAAAAAATGCATTGGCTGTGACTGTATTTATCTGTACCTTAAACGGGCACAGATTAATACATTAATAGTCAATGGGCAATATAAAACATAAAAAGAAAAAAATACAATAAAAAAACCTGTCAAAATAAATTTACATACATTCAATATTTTTCTTGCCTTTAGAAGCGTTGACCCTCCGAATCCCGGTGATTCTGCAAACTGTCGTACTGTGACATCATCAAAGTCAATCCAACGCCATCCACCTTGAAGATCCGGAACAGGTAACAAAGTTTTTCTTTCTTTTATTTATCTTCTATCACCGTCTTTTATTTCCTTCTGTGATTATGTCCATCTTTTCTTGAATCTTTTATCTTCATCTTTCAATCCATAGCCCCATGGTAAATCCAGAACATGATGTTGTCTTGTCGGCTTCTTGAGGTAAAATGAGATGTCAAGGCCTTATATATGGCCTGTGACGTCACATTTTCAGTTCAGATGGTACAGCTCCAATCTGATTGGATACTGTATCATGTGCCCGCCTCCTTTTTTTTGTTAAGGATGTGACATCATCTCCAAGGGAGGTCCATCACATCCTTAAAACCACATGGCTGATATCACATAGAATTACAGCTAATGTAATGAAGACAATCCCATTGGTTGCTGTACCATGTGATAGGTTACATTAGTTCAAAAGGCTGTGATGTCACTTTAAGGGATGGTGTCACATCGTTTTGAACTAATGTAACCTATCACACGGTACAGCAACCAATTGGATAGTCTTCAATGGACCTGCAGTATGCTGATGATGACGCCCTTCATGATGGCAGGGGTAAGTGGAAAGGTTTCTTTACTTTATTTATGCTGGCCGGCTAATATTTGATTTAATAATGGGCAAATGACCTATTATCCATATCTGGATAATAGTTATTTCGACCATTACTGTACTGTATGTGTGGGGTGGGACCACCCAAGGGCCCACAGACACCCGCAGGGACCTGAGGACACCCGCAGACTCTGGGATCAATCATGTGGGGGTAGAGGAGGTGGGTATTAGTGTTTATTGTGGGTAGCGGGGGTGGGTGATGGGGGTATTTGGCCCGTGGTGGGTAGCGGGAGGGGTTAACCCCTTGATTGTCTTAGCAGTTAGCTGCTAAGATAATGAAGTTGTCTGTAAATGCATTTTTATTGCATGGGATTCATGCCGGGGGTCTCCGGTGCTAATATTAATGGATATCAGTTCCGGAGACTCACAATATCAATCCGATGCAGAAAAAAGGCATTTTTTTTTCTGTCCCGTCTCGCCGCTTATCGGCAGCTTCTCACCACCTTCACTCCAACTTTTCCTGGCATGAGGATTTGGGGAGAAACTCGCCATTCTAAAACCGCGATAACCTAATTGTGTCTACTAGAATTGCATGAGTTTCAGAATCTGCTGATAAGTGGCTTATTGCCGCTCACTTGGTGATTTTTTTTGAAGCCTCAAAATATTGGCGATTCAGTCTTTTATCGCCCACTTATCAACGCTTATAGACTCGTAGTAGGCATTTTGGCGGAGAAGTGCTCGATAAGTGGCTTATGAATGCTTATAGCATAGGCCCCTAGGTGTTCCATTATCCTCAACTTCAACGGTCTAATAGTCCTGCCTATATAGTTCTTTCCACACCCACAGCACAGAATATAGATCACAAATCTAGTGTTACAGATAATGACCTAATTTTTTAATATTTATCTTTTGTAACTTTGGATTTTCTTTTCTTTATTGATCTTGCATATATGCAATCACTGAAATAGCCACACTTAAAGAAACCTAAAGGAGGTATAAAGCCTCTAGTCTGAGCTGTTGGTGCAGTGAATATGCTAGGTGATAAATGTGCGGACAATGTTCTGGCACGTTTAAAAACAAATGTTGGTCTTTCTTGAACTATTGGCATTAGTATTGGTATCCAGTTTGAGGCCATCCCAATGTTTTGTGATGATAGATTTTATATCATCATCATGTCTGCTGTGTTGTGTTATAAAAGACAGAGGCATTTAATCACGGTTACGTTTGTTTCTAGCATTGGGATTACTCTTAAGTAGATCAGATCTATTAGAAATATAGGCGTTTTCAAAGGCATTCTGTTTGTCATGGACCCCATAACCTCTTTGAATAAACCATAAAGCAAGACTGTTGAATGAATAGTTCTTCATTGGAACAAATTCGCTTCAGTCTAAGGAATTGCCCTTTGGGGATTCCTGGGATAAGAGATTTTGAGTGTCCACTGTCAGCTTTTAGGAAAGCATTTTTTTAAAT
Organism: Ascaphus truei; assembly: GCA_036426205.1. Taxonomy (NCBI): domain Eukaryota; kingdom Metazoa; phylum Chordata; class Amphibia; order Anura; family Ascaphidae; genus Ascaphus; species Ascaphus truei. The sequence goes on along the minus strand of WSYH01005162.1, from coordinate 8,507 downwards.
TTTCTTTACAAACGATATCAGTTTGTATAGAATTATTGATATCAATGAATAAAGTAATGTCTAAATAATTGATATGTTGTGTATGAGATTTGAATATGAAATGTAAATTGTAGTCATTATGATTAAGTGACTCCACAAATTCTCCCAATAGAGAAAAACCACCTTCCTGTTGCTTTCTTTGGCAGAGTTTTTCTGAGCCCACACCTTCCACAGTTCTTGCAGTATTCTTCCACGTCATGTGCAATTCAGGGCCAATAGAACCGGTCTTTCATTAATCCTAGAAGCTTTTCAGCACCCAATTGGCCATGGTTTTTGTGGAGAGACCTGAGCAAAACTTGGCAATACATGTAGGGGAGTACCAACTGCTTGGTCACTGTGTGTGTACTTTTTTGCGACTCTTAACATTATTACACTTTTCATCACCAAACTGGGCCATTTTTTGAACAGTAACAAGCTCTTGAGGTTAGTTCCTGCAACAGCTGACTTTCTATGGTTTAATGTTAACCACAATTCTTTGATGTCCTTCAAGATGCTCCTGGTACAATACTGCCCCAATCCATCCAGGCTTACATCCCCAAAAGGCTTGTTCATTTTTAAGTAGTCCTTACTAGTGGCACCCGTTGGCATGCCGTGCCCCTGCGAGGTGGTTAGTCTTTGGTTAATTGTGTGAAAGGCTGCAGTACAGCAGAGAAATTGTTCACAAAACGTCTGTCGTGCCCGAAAAGTCCTAGGAAGGACTGTAGTTTAGTTAGTTGTCTGGGCCTAGGCCAGGATGCAATAGCTTCTAATTTAGAGGGGTCCGTAGCTACCCCTTCTTCGGACGTGAAGAAGGCCAGGGCGTGGCCGAGGAACAGAAGAAGAGCGGAAAAAGAATACAGATGAAGACTCCACAGATGGAATGGATTACAAATAGAAGACACAGACCCCTGGATTGTTATGGTTTATTATTTTATGGTTTATTATTTTATGGTTTATTATTTTATGGGTTCATGTGCGTGGATTGGTTCGAGAGAAAGCAGTATCAATGGGAGTCGATGAGTGGGACAAGTAATGGTAAGTTTACAAAAGAAATGTATTTTATTTAGCTTGTACAGGTTTTGATTTTTTTTTTTAATGTGATTAATTTTTTTTATGTCAATGTATTGCCTCTGTATTTATGTATGTCCCTATGGATATACATAATACAGAGCAAATAAAAGCTTGTATTGCTCATGTTTGCTTGCTTTTTTGATGCATTTTTAACTGTATTTTGCATCTTGGTGTGCAAATGTGTTTGCTATGGTTATTTCAGGGGGGGGGCCTTGCTTTTTAATAGTGGCTTATTGTTGGTTAGATTTAGTTGATTGATGGTAATTTATTTCTGATTCCTTGTTTTGTTTCTAGAATTTGAATAGTTAATTGTGTAATTGATTTGGATTGTATTGTAATTGATTTGTGAATGGATTGATTGATGGTAATTTATTTATTTTATTTTATTTAGAGCATTGCTTGGCATACAGTACTGTAGTGTATGTGTCAGAATGTACTGTATTGCGGTGGTAGTAAGTACAGTAGAACTGTGTTTATTTTATTATGCTACTGTAGTTAATGTGTTTAATAATGGGCCAAATAATCTATTATCCATATCTGGATAATAGTTATTTGGCCCATTAATGTAATGTATGTGTGTTTGGTGGTACAGGGTGGGGGGGATTTATTTAAATGTACTGTACTGTGTAGGCCATGTTTTAGTTTTTTTACACACCTGTGCCTTAACCCCTTCATTGCCTTAGCAGGCATTGCTAAGGTAATGAAGCTGCTTACATTTTTAATTTTTATTTATTATGTGCGTGAGCAGAGGGTCTCCTGAAATGAACAAAGTTGATTTCAGGTCCAGAGACCCCTTACTTCCCGAGTTACAGTTATGGGGTGCCCGTATCCCTTTAGTCCCGCGGTCACGTGACCCACAATTTTAACATGGCGGGGATACCGGCACCCCATAACTGGGCCTGTAACTCTGGAAGTAGGGGGTCTCCGGACCTGAAATCAACTTTGTTCAGCTCAGGAGACCCCCTGCTCATGCACACTATGAATAAAAATAAAATCTAAGCAGCTTCATTACCTTAGCAACTACCCGCTAAGGTAATGATTTTTTATTTTGGAGGGGGGGGGGTGATAATAGTGTGGGGGAGCAGGGGGTCTTCCGAGCTAAACAAAGTTTATTTCAGCCTTGGAGACCCCCTACTTCCCGAGATACAGGCCCTGTTATGGGGATTGTTTTGATTCGATCCCACAGGATTTTAACATGGCGGCTGTACCGGCACCCCATAACGGGGCCTGTAACTCGGGATGTAGGGGGTCCCCGGACCTGAAATTAACTTTGTTCAGCTCAGGAGACCCCCTGCTACAAAACTATAATTGAATTTTAATAAAACCCCCGCAATCGCCTGTGAGAGGCGCGCAGTTAGAGGGACTGATTCAGAATCTCTTTCTGCACGTCTATTACACAAAGGCAGACGCCGGTAGCATTCACACAGCAGGCGTCCATGCTTTGGGAAGCTAATGCATCGCGGTCATTTCAAAAATAATAACGCGCCAAAACCGGGGAGAATTAGGGGATTATATTGTTTTCCAATTCGTGATCCGTTCGAATAACGGCCGCTACATCAGTATATCTGAGTGTTGCTGCTTTTGTGCCTTCTCTTATGGGAAGACATGATTTTTATATATATATAGATATAGAAACCCTGTCTTCCCATAAGAGAAGGCACAAAAGCAGCAACACTCAGATATACTGATGCAGCGGCCGTTATTCGAACGGATCACGAATTGGAAAACTTTTATATATATATATATTTATGTGTGTGTGTATGTGTGTATATATTACATTGTGCGATATATGTGACGTGGGACTGGAGCAACTGGACACAACACAATTGTATTGACTTATAATGGGTTTTATATATAAGGATCACCTTCTACACTATTACACATTTATAATACAGTACAATATAATCACTGCACAAATGGATTATAGAGTCTATCACTGTCAGGTCTCCCAGACCTGGGGGTACAGGCCTATATGTTAGGGGAAATGTCACACCCATTGGAACATGTTATATAGTGTGTGTGTGTTGCAGCCTCTGCTTTGCAAATTGACTTCGGTACCAATATGAATGCAGTCAACGGGAGATATCCTCTGATGTGTCTCGCAACCACTCCTGCCGCATGGTCCTGCTCAGCTAGGGTTCCATTGCACAGTGGTCACTCTTTCTCCTTTGCACATTGCAGTCTGGTCCTGCTCTGCTACACATGCTCATCCAGCTGCGCATCACTCCGTCCAAACGGCTCCCTGAACTCCTTCAGATTCATGAAGGAGCTGACTGAACTGTCATGGCTGCCTCCTCTTAACAACCCCTCCCTTTCTTAGTCCCTCCTCCTTCACCAGCCTTCCTACTGGCTTGCTACAGTCACATGTCCTGTAGAGAGGGACCTGCTAGGTGGCTGTCAGACTGTGTTGCTTGCAGGCACAGGGGGTTACATCCAGTACCTTGTTTCACACCTTTGTTTTAACTCTGTGGTTTAACTGTGGTTATAATCTAATCAAAACTGCACTTGAATTACACTGAAATTCAGTCACACAGCTCAGTGTTTACAGGCTCTGTTTTATGGCAATACATTTTGTGGAGTGTAACAAAATTGTCGTTAATCAGCGCATTAATAAAGGCAGTGTGCTCGGCTGGTTACCCCTATTTCACATTGGGGATAAAGGGGTTAATTTTCCATGCACTGTACATGATTATTTTTCCCTCTGTCCCTTGTTGCCCCCATTTTTCAGGATTATATGTGCCTGCAGTAGTGTATGCAATGGTAAACTGACATTCTCGGCTTTGGACACAAGATGCCGCTGCGAGCGCTAAACCACAAGTTAATTGGTTAAGCGTGGCGCGGCCTCTTTGATCCATTGCAAGGTATAGGTATCCATTACTGAGACTGGAAGTCGTAACCATAGAGTCAATTGAATCAAAGGCTTGCGGTTTCCAATCTCAAGTGGTACTCGGATACAATGTATCGCCGTCCCGGTTAATGGCACGTCTTGAAAGGCAATTTGCAATTGGCGTGGGAACTCGGTCAATTGACGTTAGAAAGCCGTAACCACAAGTCAATTGATGGGAGAATCCCATAGCCCAGTATTGCCAGTTCAAGAAGAAACCATAACTCAGGAACGGAAAGGGTTAAAAACCTGAAATTCGGTGTGCAGTCCCAGAGTAACATCCCAAGCACGCACATAAGAAAATTATAACTGTGGGATAAGGGGAACACATATTTGTAATAAAGTGGATTTTTGGTTTGAGATTTAAAAGGACAGGCAGGATGCATTTTTTCTATTTGTTTTTCAAATGCAGCCAGTGACCAAATGTTTTTACATACAAGAGCTGGGGGCTCTTCCTACTCAAACTTTACAGACCCCCCGTTGAGGCGACACCTATGGGTCTGGGGAGGATTTGCAGTTGAAAGACCCCAGAGCCGCAAGTGTGAAATAGCCAGGATGGTTGCTCCATGGGAGGTCCTGGGCTAGTTCACACCTTGGGGGGCAAACCCTAGCCTGGGAGACGCCAGGTAAACGGGGGAGTGCACCTATGCTAGGTAGCCCAGGTGGCAATATCGCACAGGTGCTGTAGCAGCAGGAAATCCCTACAGTGCCCACTCTCCAAACTGTGGGCAAGTAAGGGATTGGGGAATGTGAAAATTCCCACGAGGGGAATTGGGTGGGCATGTTGCAGATAGGCTCTCAAACCCTATATACATGCTGCCCAAGCTGTCCCTGCTGTCTTTCGTTTTTCATTTAACAATGTGAGCGGACTTCCATCACGCTTATAAATTCAGAACGCAACAAAATATTTCCATTGGAACAAAGTACAGAACTCTGCTTCAGGATTTTGTTAGTGCTGGGGGTTCTAACGAACCCTAATGGACCAGAATGAACTTTGTGTTATTCAAGGACATATTGGGTTGGCAAAGCACGCCCCTTGCAACAGGACTGCGCTTTAAAGGACAATATTCCGGCACTTCGTTTTATTTCTGGACATTCTATCCCATTCTCTTTTCAGTAAGTGTTTTTATTAAGTGTATTCTAAGGTTGTCGTGTTTCTGTTTAGTAAGGAAATAAATGACAATTTATTTTGCTCAACTTTTATGCTCAATCTACTTCCCCAAAATATAAAATTGTTGATAAGTTCCGTCCATCATGACAGGCTTTATTTAATGGTGGCAGCGTGTGGGATACTGAATGAGCCTATATTGCAGTTTCCTGCGGGGCGCTGTAATATAGTGAGGACCTCATGGCTTGCGAGCTCCTCAGACAAGTGGAAACTTACACACACTTCCAAGGAATTACGAGATAATTCACTGGTCTCTTGACCAATACCCCGGGGGCATCATGAGTCTGCGCTCAGGAAGGTTTCGTTCCTGGAACCAAGTGCAAGTCGTGGAGAAATGTACGGGATATGGCTTAACGACAGACGGTCGTTCCAAGAGTCAGCTGGAGGAGGATTTAGAAGAATATGAGGGCAGAGCGGCCCTGTTAGCTTCTGTGGCAGCGAACGGTATTCAGCCTGGAGTGCAGGAGGTCCCTCCAACTGCGGGGCTGCAAAGACAGGAGGAAGATGTTGCCGACCACCCGGTCGTGGGTGGCTTAGTGCCAGGGGTTACGGATGGGTTCGCGGCTGCGGCCGCCGGACTACTGGCCAATGGACTTGGCATACTACTCGCCACCTTGGGTGAGGGAATCAGCTATGAGCAGCCATTAAGGCTCCTAATGGTAGCAGTTGGAAAAGGTTCCCAATCCCACCTTGTAAATGGGGAACACTTGCTTTCCCAGCCGGATCACCACAGTTTTAGCAAGTTCATTGATGGCACGGATGACCTGGACTTATTTCTAAATGATTTTGAGAATCAGTATGGCTGGTTCCGAATACAAAAGAGGGACTGGGTGGTCAAACTATGACCACTATTATCCGGCAAAGCTGAAAGAACCTTGCAGGAGCTTCCCGGTGTGGATGCTGATGATTATTGGCATGTGAAGCGTAAGCTGATGGTCCAGTATGCCCTGACTCCTCAGGGGTATAGGAGCAAGTTCCAGAGGGGGGATGTGAACCCTGGGAAATCCTTTGCGGACTATGCCAACAGAATGGTCAGGCACAGGACCCAGTGGGTCGCGGGGCATGAGGCTACCAAGTACCATTCTTTGCTGGACTTAATATTCCAAGAACAGCTGATGCAATGCTTTCCCCCCAATATACGGTCTTGAATCTTTGACCATAAGCCCAAGACCTTGGAGGATGCTGCCCAGATGACCAACGAGTATGTGGCCAGCAGGATTGCACTGGACGACCCAGCAGTTCTCAGCGCAGGGGCCTGAGCAGCCCCGGGAGCTAAGACTACACCTCAGTGCAGAGTTAAACCTGCAGCCGCAAGAAAAGCGCCAAAGGCTGCAGAGTTCAAACACGAGAGGAGGTGTTTTACTTGTAACAAGGTCGGGCACCCTAGACCTAATTGCCCGGACCGGGACCGGTCCATAGGACCCCATCAGGGGCACCGCTCCAAAACAGCGAAACCAGTCGCCCATGTGCAACTGGCACCATCGGGGGGGGGGACCAGTGCAGCCGTGACGCCAGCCAACAGAGGGATGACCATGGAGGCACCAACCCTTGTCAACCCAGGACCTGCAGTGGAGGACAGAGGGCATCAGGTTGAGCCAGTCTGGCTGCAACACAATGATGCTGGCAGAAGCATCTGAGGAGGGTGACCATCGGAGACCGGCAAGCAGATGGGTTTCTGGACTCCGGTGCCACCATGACTCTGGTTCGCTCTGATATGGTGTGGCCAGAGGATTTGCTCCCGGGCACTGGGATGCAAGTGACCATGCCAGACGGAGGACCGCGGTCACTCCAGGTTGCCCGGGTCTTCTTGGACTGGGGGGAGGGTCGTGGCATTAGGGAGGTGGGGGTATTGCCCGGGTTGGATGCTGAGGTGCTCCTTGGCAATGATCTGGGGCATGTTGCCTGTGTTTGTACTACGGAGCTGACACCTGCTTCACCAGTTGCAGCGATTACCAGGAGCCAGTCCGCAAATATCACAGCAGCAGCCCCTCTCCCCCTGCATTTGGGACCTACAGTTCTAGCAGTCTCTGAGGAGACCAGACAGGTAAGCCAGACTCAGTCCGCTTCTGACACTGATTTACTGTACCCTGTTCCCTGTCCCCCTGAATCAGGTATGACCAGGGGGTGGCCAGAATTAGGCACTCAGTTTAGGGAAGCGGTGCAATCTGATCCCACCTTGGAGGGCATGAGACTTCGGGCGTCCGAGTCTAAGCCAAGTGAGGGGTCTGATTACTGCCTGTGGCACCGCGGGCTTTTGTATAGAGAACAGGGGGCTACAGGGTTAGATAAGGTCTGGACTGGCAAGCGACAGTTCATGGTACCCACGGGGTCTAGGCAACAGTTAATATGGGTTGCCCACTCCATCCCGCTTGCGGGGCATCAGGGGGTCACATGCACGAGAGCCCAGCTCTTACAGCGTTACAGGTGGCAGATTTCTGCTGCTCCTGTGATGCCTGTCAGCGAGTAGGTAAGGCGGGTGATCGTGTGAAGGCACCCCTGAGACCATTACCGGTGATAGGGGAACCCTTCCAGCGGGTAGCAATGGACCTTGTGTGGCCCCTTATGATCCCTAGCTGGACCGGGAAGCGCTACATTCTCACGGTGGTGGATTTTGCACCAAGTACCCTGAGACTGTAGTGCTGGCTACTATTGATGCGAATTAACTTAATGTGATTTGTGAACGGCGCTAACACACCAAATAAGTGAATAAAAGTGCAGTATACTTTAAATAGGTGAAAAAGGTAATCTCTAATAAATTTCTCAACCTTCCAGGAATATGTATAGATTCCTTTACGAGATAGCTTGTCCAGGGTAGGAAGGGAGCGACGATATCAGGGATACACCGAAAAAATAAAAAACATATAATAGTGCAATATATCAAAACCGCTTGGATATCAGGAAAACTTGGCTCTTTAGAAATGCCTACTTACAGCAGGTCAGATAAAAAACAGCATTTTCTACACCATTGGTAGAGATGGGTCTTAATCTTCTAAACCAGGACAGGTTTTCAGCAGGGAGTATATTCAGATCAGCTCTCAGACAGGAGATGGTGTATGGTGAATGTCATGCAAAACAAAGCAGACCATGGTAAAGATCGATATAAAATATGTATTGGAAAAAACAATAAAAGCATAGGAATCATACTCACAATAAGTACATTAGACATGTACACATAACGTTTTCTTTGAGTCAGGGAGGTGCCGGACCCGTGTGGTACAACTCAGCTGCTCTTCACCACTACTCGCATCAGACCGTGTGGAAGCTGGCGTCTGACGTCACATCCGGTACGGCGGTGACGACGTCCGGTCCGGTCGAGGAACTTTGGGGGCAGGCAGTGAGGGAGCTCGGCACTTCGGGAGCCTTCAG